>CABHPR010144485.1:6840-36022 GCA_902168415.1 Peromyscus melanophrys | reverse complement strand
AGGTCCTATCTACTGGATCTTTTATTCAGCAAGACTAGCTCTGTGGCTGTGGAAGGAGTGGTCAGCTCATAGGAATATGAGAAAGGAAATAAGAAGTATGTTTCAGGCCAGAGCTGCAGGGTAGGCAAGTCCCTAAGAATCATTATTGGAGAGACTGGTTCCTGCACCTACTTCTTGTCCTGTCTCATGTGGCCTACTTGCAGGGGTATATTCCTGACCTCTGAACTCCAAGGGGAAGTTTACACTTGGTACCAGCGAGCCCATATTTTTTTTTAGATTTATTTTTATTTTTGTGTGTCCATGTGGCTATGTACCAACAAATGTAGGTGCCTACAGGGATCAGAGTCATTGGGTCCCCTGGAGCTGGAATTACTAGTTGTGAACTACTGGACATGGGTGCTAGAAATCAAACTCTGGTCCTCCGGAAGAGCAGCATGTGCTTTCAAGTACTGAGCCATCTATTCATTCCTTGAACTCATCATTTTTGAAGAAGGGGATAATACAGCAGAAGACCAGAGTACCTATTCTATTCCTGCTATGTTCATTTAGGTCACTCCACTCCCTCACAGGAAATAAAGTAAAAAGCTGTGAAAAGTGTTTCGAGCCTGTGCAAATTTCCTGAGGTGGATTTATGCCTTTCTAGTATGTGATCCAAAGGTCACAGGATTGAATTTACCAAATTTCATTAGTTTCAAGATAACATGAATTATAAAATATACTAATAATTTAATGAGTTATTAGGAAAAAATTAAAACCTCTACATTAAGTATGCATATCGCTGGAAAAGAACACTCATTTATAGAACATTAAATGTGAAGAGAAATGGTAATTCCATGATTTAAAAAATTCACTTCCTTTCATTACTTGAGAATTATCTTGTTTCTCTAGTTTTACCTCTTCAGACATTTCAACATTACACATTACACAATAATTCACAGTATTACACATCAGTTCATGTGACTCTAGCATTGCAAAATGAACTAAGAACAAGCATCATTTGTGATTTTTTCCTTTTTATATTCCTTTACTCATTAACCAAAAAAAGGAGGAAAGAAAGAAAGAGAGAGAGAGAGAGAGAGAGAGAGAGAGAGAGAGAGAGAGAGAGAGAGAGAGAGATAGGGAGGGAGCCAACCAGCGATTGATTCTGGCACTGGTGTGCAGGGTGACCTTGTGGTGTGTTTATGAAGATATGGCATCCGATTTCTGTTTGGTACTGTTGTCTTCTGGGGATGATGGTAAGGAAAAGATAAAGAATACAAGCCCCACACAGGCAGCTCAACTAAGGCCGAGTTACTCCTCGGTTTCAGCTGTGTTGTTGTGCATGCTCACTGCCCAGAACAGAAGCGGAATGAGTTTACCACACAGTGGTTACAATTGCCTGCATGACAGTACCTTCCAAAGCCTGGGTCTACAGCAGGCCATTAATTCCTCTACACCCCAAATTAGGTGTCACCTCCAGCCTGAGCTGTAGGGCAGGCCAATCCAGGGCACACCTAACACATGCCAGCATGGGACACATGAGAAAATGGAGCCAGAGAATTGGAGCAGGTTCACCTTTGAGTCCATGCTAGTTGGCCCAGGCCTACTTGACTGAGCTGCATCTATAAAGCTGAGGCCAGTGGAATAAAGGGGAGAAGTTGAGAGGGGAAGGTGAGGAGAGTCTGAGAGAAGGATGAGAGAGCTAGTGAGAGAAACAAACTGAGACTGAGGGGAGGAGAGAAGAGGTAAAGGAATGAGAGTTTCACTCTGAAGAACAGAAAAGATAGATGTTGAACTTCACAGGGAGGCAGAGTGCTCAGGGTGGAGCCCTCCCCATCTCTTGTGATATGGGAGAATCCCCCCTCCTGGTCTCACTGGTTCATTGATTGAGAGGCATGAAAGGAATGGGGGAGGGTAAGTTTTGGGTTAGGCAGATAAGCTTGTTGAGTATTTGGGAAGAGTGCCAGAGGGAACTATCTGCCCTGTACCCTGCTGCCCCTTCTGGTTGTCATGGAAACCTTGTTTTCTGACCTACTGCTCCTTCCTCCCATCTCTCTCTCTCTCTCTCTCTCTCTCTCTCTCTCTCTCTCTCTCTCTCTCTCTCTCTCTCTCTCTTTCTCTCTCTCTCTCCATTTGTATCTGTGTATATCTACAAATGATTTTCTATAGTAATAAAATGAGTACAGAATTGTACACATAGTTTGAATGAGACTGGAAAGGGGAATTGGTGAAGTAATGGAAGTAAATGATTATTTGACAGTGCTAAAAACCCATTTATCAGACACATGGACCAGGAAATTGTGGTTCTGGCCATATTTACTCAGTGCCCAATGAATATTTACCTCTTCTGCTTCCTCACTTAAATGTAATAAATCTCCATTATTTTGATGAATTTCTTTGAAAGTAAACACCCATTATCCCAACTCAAGATGAGTGAATAATAATACTTTGCATTGAGGGCAAGCTGTGGAGGAATTCGTAAGTCCATAATAGGTATATTATTAGGATAGTCTCTTCCATAGGGAAGATTTCTTATGTCCAGAAGAGCTTGTAGGCTGTGAAATGAGCAAGTGCTCTTCTACAGAGAGTGGGAAGTTACTCCTTACTCCCTTAGGAGCACGTGAAGATAAATGGTCATGACACATGCTCCCATTTCTGTGATTTGGAATATTCACATCATCTTAAAGAGTAAAGAAAAGTTGGAGAAGGATTTGTTATAGTGTGTTTATTGGTGATGACTTATCCTTCCTACTGCATAGACTGTCATATGAAAGACAGACTAAAATATATTCATTGTGGTTTTGATACCTAATACTACTTCAGCACACAACTTTGAAGCAAGTACCAATGTGATAGGCCACAAAATAGTGGTGTGTGTGTATGTGTGTGTGTGTGTGTGTGTGTGTGTGTGTGTGTGTATGATGTGCACTCATGATAGGATTGTTACCTTCTGGAACTATTAGCAGCTTTGATTACTCAAAGGAGACTTGCACACGTTTGGGCCCATTAACTTTCTATCATGAAGGGGGAGGTGTTCATAAGACCACAGCCCTCTCCAAGAATATATAGACAATTGACTGCTGTGGGATGGTCTGTATGTCAAACATGTTGCTTATTGGTCAATAAATAAAACACTGATTGGCCAGTGGTCAGGCAGGAAGAAATATAGGCGGGACAAGGAGGAGAGAATTCTGGGAAGTGGAAGGCTGAGGAGACATTGCCAGCCGCCACCATGACAAACAGCATGTGAAGATGCTGGTAAGCCACAAGCCATGTGGCAAGGTATAGATTTATAGAAATGGATTAATTTAAGATATAAGGACAGTTAGCAAGAAGCCTGCCACGGCCATACAGTTTGTAAGCAATATAAGTCTCTGTGTTTACTTGGTTGGGTCTGAGCGGCTGTGGGACTGGCGGGTGAGAGAGATTTGTCCTGACTGTGGGCCAGGCAGGAAAACTCTAGCTACAATTGACAGTTTCAGAAATACTTCTTTTCCTCAGCAGTGTTGTTACCCTTCGGTTGCCCATGCCCTTGTAAGTAAACTCAAGTAAGAGCATCAGTTCCCCAACCTTCACCTGTGTAGAATTTTTTCTTTGTTTCTGCTTTTCACAGTCAAGGAAAGGGATGGTCAGATCAAAGCATAACGATTTGGTGAGCAGAGGCCACACAAAGTTGAGCTTTGTTGGTATTTTCTCTTCCTGCCTTTTCAAATATGTTCTAATTTGTACACACTGGGTCCTTAGAAGTGTGAGTAGTTATTTCCTGGTGTCTGTCAGGTACAGTTTTACTCTGGGAAGTTTAAAGTGTTTTATTCTATTTTTTTATTCTCACCCAAACTGAACCATAGACATTTGTTTCTATAATCACTGTCAACATTATGGTTTCAAGTTACTTTCATCACATCGGTTTCAAGGGATCACACCTTTAATTTGCAAAGCCAGATGCTTAGAGCTGAAGGAAATGGAAGCATGGTTTGTTAAAGCTGAACTTTCAATTCATAGGCCTCAGTAGCAGAGAAAATTATCTTCTCCCCTCCCCCCACTCTCTCGTCTCTCTAGAAAGTATTCATACAACAATATAGAATCTTTAATATAGTATTAACAAAAGTGCCTACATAAGCATAGATATCCTAAGAAACAATTAGAATATTTTGGAGATGGGAGAAATTACAGGCAGAGAAAGAAGTCTAAATAAACCCAAGAAGATCCTGTTTCAAGTAGATCTTGAGCAGATTGTCATTTACCAAAGGACTCATGGCCCACCTCTGTCGAGAACAGTTCAACAGTATAAACTGCTTTCAGCTTTCCAGAGAAAGACTCTGTCTTGCAGATAGCAAGCCTACACACAGAAGTGCTCTGATAGCAAATGTTTGAGAGGGCACTAAGAGAAGGCAACCACAAGAAGTGTCTGTGCATCACTTCTTCATCCGTACTCTGATTCATCCATTGCTTCTTTCTTTCCTTTGTCACCTCTGTGGTCCTGTGTCACATGGTAAGTCTATTTTGAAACTGCTCCCTTCATGGAGGCCCTAATCCACTCAGTTTACACCCCAATGCCAGCTGTGAAGTGGGACGAGGATAGCATATTGTATTTCCTAAGGCTGTTTTGAGGGTTAAATGCTTTTGTTGATTCTGTTCCTCCCAAACCTCATCATATAGTACAAGAATGTAAACCTTCTGTGTCTACTCCATGCTGCTCCTACAGGAAAGAGAAGCAGCTGAGTGGGTGGGCTCTGTGCAGCTCACTGGTCACGGTGACAACAGCAGCAATGGCCTGTATAGGAATACTCTTGAATGTGCTTTTCAGCCAGACTCTTTCACGGTTTATTCAGTCAGGACTAATACACCTCAGGCTCCTCCCACATCATTTCCCAAGATAGAGTTGGGCTCCACATGAGGCTTCGGCTCTAACTCCTGCTTTCTTTGTTAGTGTATGATTTGATTCCATTACAAGGGTTGGAATGCTGTTCCCTGGACAAGAAGTGAACATAACCCTTTGTGCTTGATCAGAGTTTTAGTGCAGTTTTCATTCACCTCAGCACATCTACCAGCAGCATTCATTTAGTTCTGTGGAACTCCCAGGTCTCTCTTCACAAGGTCAGGCTCAGCTATACAGATTCACGTCCTTCTGAGAAACAACCAAGATGGTTTTTCTTATACTACACAAGACCCCCATCGCTGTCAGCACTTCCCACTGAAGAATACTATTTTAAAGAAATTGCTTGATGCAGTACAGAGTACATCGTAGGCACTCAATAAATCTGAGCTGCTGTTATGTTGGTCGTCGTCATTATTCCTGTTGTCATTTTATTGTGAAGTTGTAGCCAGTGTAATTGGGGTGTCCAGCCTCTGGCCTGGGATAGGTGTGAACGTGGGGAACACAGAATCACAAGGTTTCTTGAAACATTATGAGGTCTTTTTTGTAACATTGTTGCACAGTTCTTGAATTAAGGATTTTAGTCTAATGTGGCCAAGAGAAGCCAAAATGTTGGACCTCCTTAGCTGGAACATAACAAGTACTCAGTTAGTTAGGTAGGATAATTAGAGGAACTAGAATTGATTTAGGAAAATGAAATATAAAGTGCTTAGAGTCTTGCCTTAGAAATATTTTGTTCATTCTAGGGGCCTTTTCCCCTGAGGGCTGGGTGTACCTCAGCATGTGGGTGGGGTTGAGAATGTAAGCATCCAGGGATGCTTCAGACTGTTCATTTATTTAAAGAATTTCAGTTAGATTCAGTTAGTAAGTAACATGGAATCATATTTTATGTAATCATTTTAGAGTTATTATTGCATAGTTTTATGAGAGACTTCTTTTAAAATGTAAGCAATGCAGAAAATGATAGAGAACGGCATCACTCAAAAATCTTAAAACCCAGAACACTCATAATGATCACTTGCAGAGTATCTTTTTAAAAATTTTACTCTTTTCTCATACATTACATCTTGACTACAGCCTCCACTCCTCCCAGCTCCCACCCCCACCCCACAGATCCATTCTTCCTATGTTTCTTGGAACATAACATAACAAGTTACAATAAGATATCAAGGCTGGCCTAGGCAAATCAATAAGAAGAAAAGGGTCCCAAGAGCAGGCAAAAGAATCAGAGACACCCCACTCCCACTGTTAGGAGTCCCACAAGACCACCAAGCTACGCAACCATAACATACATGCAGAGGACCTAGCACAGATCCATACAGGCTCTGTGACTGTTGCTTCAGTCTCTGTGAGCTACTATAAGCCCTGCTTAGTTGATGTCTGTGGGCCCTGTTCTTTTGGTGTCCTTGACCTGTCTGGCTCCTACAACCTTTCCTTCCCCTCTTCTGTGGGGTTTCCAAAGACAGAGTATCTTTTGTTATTGTTGTTGCTTTGAGACAGGGTTCTACCTTGTAGTCTTAGATGGCTTAAAACTCACTAATGTAAAGCAGGCTGATCTTAAAACTCTTGTCTGTCTCCATCTCCTGAGTGATGGGTTAAAGGTATATGCCACTACAGCTGGTTCGGAGTGTCGTTTTAATATCTATTAAAACACATATAGATAGGAAAGAGTAAAATGAATAAACAAAACACAAAATTAATATCATCACCATAGAAGTAGCATGGAGACAGCAATGTACTTGCAACATAAATAGATGCAACAAATTTAATTTTACTGAAATACAACAGAAAGAAATAAAGTGTAACTCCAGGGATAATTGAAGTTCACATATAGATATTTCATCATGAAGCCTACTTTTTCCTTAAAAGTTCTTTCTAAATGTTAAGAAATATGAAAATTTGAAGTCCTTCTAAACTTTCAACTAAATCAAATTTATATGTTTGAAGTTGAGTAGGAAAAATCATGAATGACTAGCTTCATTTCTTCCAAAAAAAAAAAAAACCTTTCTTATTGCCTTCTGATATTTTTTTGCTCACATTGTTTTATCTCTGATGTTTTTTCTCCATTTTCCTGGGCAACTGCAATAAAAATAGCATGAGCTGGGTGGCTAGGAAACAGGAACGTATTTCTTGTGGTCCTGAGAAGTCTAAGAGCAAGACATCATCCAAGCTGATGTCTGGTGCAGGTTTACATCTCCTCCACAGATGGCACCTGTGATAGAGGCATTAACTCACTCTCTGGGGTCTTTTTTATATAGACATTAATCTCAGTCAAGGATGAAGGCTTATCTGTTTTGAAAACATAATTCTCCTATTGGTAATAGATGTGTTATTTTTCTTTGGATCCAACTTTAGCATTTTTACCATGGTTCCCACATTCCAGGGTTACTTATTTCAAAGTATCTCTTAGTTGGATACTTTTCATCATTAAGCAATTTTCCCCATGGAAGGGTCATTAAATTCTCTTCTAGAGATGCTGTTTTGAAAGTATATTTGTCTATTGCCTTCATACTGGAATGACCACCTTGGGTTATAAGACGTTTCTTTTTCTAGTGACTTTGCATACACATGGGGGCCAGCATGATTGGCTGACTTGTGCTCTTCTTGAATTCTGTAATAACTAGTTTTATCTTTGATCTATATACTAGTTATTTTTCTGTTGCTGGGATAAAATATCAGAACCAGAAGCAAATTAAAGAAGGAAGTTTATTTTGGCATGTGTTTCTAAAGGGCTAGGCTAGAGTCCATCAGGGCTCACACAGTGTGGCAGCAGAAGCAGGAAGTTGGCTGTTCACATCTTTATCCACAAACAGGAAACAGGATAGCAAACAGGAAGTGGGGAGAAGCTATAAATCCTCAAGCAAAGCTCCACCTCCTGAAAGGTTCCATAACCTGCCTAAACAGTGCCACCAATAGGGGGCCAGTTATTTAAACACAAGAGGCTATCAGGCCATTTGTCATTCAAACCACCACAATGATTAATAAGGTTAATTAGTAGCATATGCAGTTACTTTCCCCACCCCAATACCTGATTTCTATCAAGAGAATTGGTTCTTACTTCACCTAAGGGACACAGTGTATGTGATAACTCAGCATTCTAATTTTTATGGTCTAATATTTCAGGGAAACTGACAGTTTTGTTTGGTTACTTTATCTTTGAAATTTATGCTCTGTTTTCTGTTTGTGCTAACAAATTCTTTGTATTTTTTTCTAAGATTAATTATACGTGTTGGGCATCTCTAATCCAAAAGTATGAAATTCAGATTGCTTCAAACTCTGAAAGTTTTTGAATGACCAGTGGGATTTCGTAAGTGGAAAATTCCATCTGATTCACATAACTGGTTACAATAAAAATGAAGGCACACTATTGTCTAAAATTTTTGTCAGACAGTAAGTGTAAAAGAGAACATGAACCTAATTGAATCTAGTGTTTCTACTTGGGTTCCATTCATAAGGTATCTCACTGTTGCATTCAGAAATTCCAAGGTGTGAATAAGACAATCTGAAATTCCAGGCCCATCTGGTCACAAGCATTTTGAGTAAGGTGCCTCCTGTAATTAAGTTGTGTTTCTTCAGCCTGCTGTTAATTTGTTTTGCCCCTTCCTATTTCTATTTTAATTTGTTAGATTTTTGGTGGTATATAATGCTTTCAGTGTTTCCTTAGCTCTGTGATTTCCTTTTTAAAACTCGGTTCATGTTCTATATTCTCAGTTGTGAACCCTTGGATAGGGGAGTCTGCTCTGTTCCCAGGCCATGTCTTCTCCAAGCTGGGTTCTCTAGCTGCCTCTTGCTTGCACTCCTCTTCACAGCACCCCCAGCCTCCCTCTTCATGCAGTAAGTCTCCAGGCCGTGTCATCAGGCCTCTGTTTGTTCTGCTCAGTGTTAAAGTGGGTGGTGTGAACTGACTGGATGGATGAGAGTGGCTCGTTCTTCTCCACATCTTTTCAAGATACTGGCGCATGTCTTCCCTCCTGTGTGCCACAGCTCTGCTGCTTTCCACCTACTTTTCTAAAGATGACGGATGTGGTCCTCGGGTGAGCTGCATCACTTCATCAGGCAAGTCTTGGTTGTCATCTCACATCACTGAATCAGAACCTCGGGATGTGGAGTGCAATGCTGGCTATGCTGCATGTGTCATATGCCTTCCAGGTGGCTCTGCTGATCCCTCACATTTGAGAGCAACTGTAGTAGACAAGGTGCGAGTGTGGACTGAGAGGGCTGCCCCTGGCGGAGCACGTTTTCTGCTCGGAACCTGATCCTGCTCTGCCTGTGTGACCCTACAGAAAACCCTGTACTCAAGAAGCCTGTTCCTGAATGAATAAAGTCCCACCCTTTTGGGCTTTGACACATTTCCTCACTGAAATTGTGACTCCGGAAATCAGAGAGCCTTAATTGCGCCTGTTGGTTGTCATGGTAACCTACTATGCAAATTGTCCCAGGGGAAAATGATACCTGAGTTAGGGAGATTGAGGAGGAAGTAACATGTATAACTATGATCCCAGAGGAAGTGCCTGGGGCATGACTATGTTAGTCCTAGGGGAAGGAACTTCTTCTAATTATTTTCCCCAGAAAGAGCATCTTTCTGTACAAAGGGGAAGTTTTGGGAAAGCTGCTTTGTTTTCTTATTTTTTAGCAGAGTTTTGTGTAGTCCTGGTTGGCCTTGAACTTACTCTGTGGCTAAGGCTAACCTTGAACTTCTGGTTCTCCTGCCTTCACCTTCTGAGTGCTTGGATTCTAGGAATTGGGCCAGCTGACAAGATCTTAAAATGCTATGTAGGCACTTCAATAATAACACTATTTTCCCAAGTCTTGTCTAGGTTTGCCTCAACAATCCCTTCGCCTCAGATCTTTACAAATTTTAGGATATCATTGGAAATTCTTAAAGTTCTACCTGCTGACTTGTGTCCCTTGGTGTCCATGAGGTATTTTCAGGACCCCAGTGAATAGCAAATCTGTGATTTACTAAATCTTACATAAAGCAGTGCAGTATTTAAACATATACAACATGTGCGCATCCTATTTTTTCCTTGCTTACTTAACACAATGTGAGTATTTGATATGCTGTATTATTTAGGTAATGATGATAAGACAAAGTCTATTTGGTACAGACACAATTAAAACTTTTTTGTTTTCAATCAACAATTGAAGATTAATTGTGAAACCCTGCTTTATATCATAAACCCATGCTTCTTTATTGTTTCAATGATCGCCACCAAGAACATTTTAAAATGTATTCTTTCTTGATGTCACACACACACCACAGCACCCCTTCCTGGTTTTTGTGGGGTGTTTTTTGGCAGGGGGGAATAGGGTTTCTTTGTATAGCCCTGGCTGTCCTGGAACTCACCCTGTCAACCAGGATAGCCTTGAACTCAGGGATCAGCCTGTCTCCGCCTCCTGAGTGCTGGGATCAAAGACATGAGACACCACCACCCAGCAACCAACACCCTCTCTTGGCCTCTTGTAACTATTTCCATTAGCTGCCTTTCGGAGAGGCCTGGTGGCCAGCAAGTTACTGCAAACACATTCCAAGCATTTTTACCAATGCAAATGTGAACACTTGCCTCCCGCTCAGCTTTTCATCAGGTGTGTTGTCTCTGCTGTAAACCTTAAAATGACATAAGCAGGTTTGGAAGGATGCTGACTCGAGATGGAGTTAAGGGACAGGTCCTAAAGAGGAAACTGACGCTCTGAGAAGGAATGTTTCTGGAAATGGCGAAGCCCCAGCCAGGAGAAAGCTGAATTCTAAATGCTTTTTGAGCATAGAATGTGACGACAGCAGCCCCTGCATAGTCAAGAATGGGCTTTGTTAGTCTGTTTTCAACACATCCTCCCTCCACTCCTCCCAGTCCCTCACCCCCCAGAGGCCTCTCAGGGATGTCCACTGAACAGGGCATAACAAGATGCAGTAGGACTGGGCACACACACTCATATCAAGGCTGGATGAGGCACACCACTAGGAGTAACAGACTGAACTGTTTTTATGTTTGTTTTTTTTTTCCCTGCAGTGTCACACATGTCTATAAAACATGCCAGTCACACTCACCCTGTCACCCTGTCTCACCCTCTTCTTACCTGTTCATGCCTGTTCTGCCGCCAAGTCCCCACCACACTTTCTGATCTTGTTTTATGTTGCTTTCTACTTTGTGATTCACTTGATGTAACGTTTGACCAACCATGTGTCTCTGCATTAATGGCTCTTCACAGCAAAGAGAAGCTTCTTTGAAGAAGGCTGAACGCTACAGTGTTCCGTGACATCAACACTGAGGAGGCAGTTTGACAATATGCCCATTTAAAGAAACAAAAAAAATTAGATTCATCCCCAGTGCCAATGATCTCTCCAGTCACCGACCTTTGAACAGATCCACACTACTAGACATAGACTCCCTTCTGTAGAGTGGGCCTCAGGTCCAATCAGAAATCAATTAGTTACCCCCCCCAAAAAAAAAACAGTAATGCTACCGTTATACCAGTAAGAACTTCCTGCAAGGCAAGTTGGTATTGTAGTTTGCAAGGTCCTAAGCTGGGAAAGACCGTTGCTGACTTTGTGCCTCCAGTTGCCTGCGTAGCAACTCCAGCACTATGGCCGGTTATCCAGCCCGGGAAAAGCTTTCATTTCAGTTCCAGATAGGTTTCTCAGTACTCTGCAACCAAGGCATGTGGAGTCTTCGGCAACAGTACTTCGTTATCCAGCTCTGCTGGGTAACCATGAGCAATGACCATAACTATATAGGTTCAGGCACCTCTAGGACTTTCCTGAGTGACAACTCTAGAGATGTGTCCTGATCTGGATACCAGAAGTTTCATTCCATTATCCATGACTCCTGGGATCACCATCATCCACACACCCATGGTAACTCTGTTTGAAAATATTTAAAAATTATAGCTTTTGTTTTCTTAATCTAAAGAGTATTCTGCATGTAAATCCATTGTATCTTGTTAGGCAAATGCTCATGTGTACCCACCCTTTAATCTCTTTAGATTGCAGTGTTAACAACAGGTATATTTTTAAGTAGATGTGGAAGAATGGAGGAGCTTCCTTCTGTGAAATCCTGTGCTATAGATTATGTGGACTAAATGAGGGATTGGAATGGAGGGGATTCTGCTTTGGGTGGATCTCTGAGATTCAGGTAGATGCCTCCATGCCTGTGTTTGTATAATTTGTCTTTTGCCAGTATGCCCACACTGTGATATAATACCACACTGCACACTAGTACATTTTAACAGCTTTGAAATGAGCTTTCTTGACACTCATAGAAGAAATGGGAATGTGTGTAGGGAAATCCCCTGGCAAGTGCACATCTGTTGTGATTTCCAAGTGCTGGGGCATGCGCATCAGATTACATCAGTAGTTTTGCTCAAAATGTAAACGATATGTTTGCTAAAAGCAAACACAGTTGTGTCTAAATTGCACAAACTTCTCTCAAACAAGACAAAATGTCACTGTTGAAACTCTAATGCTTCAAATTATCCCAAGCTCTTAGAGAAAAAGGAAGGAAGGAAGGAAGGAAGGAAGGAAGGAAGGAGGGAGGGAGGGAGGGAGGGAGGGAGGGAGGGGGAGAGAGAGAGAGAGAGAGAGAGAGAGAGAGAGAGAGAGAGAGAGAGTTACCAAACCCAGACATGGTATCAAAAAAGCTGTTTGCTGCTACAGACTTTCCGCAGTCTGTAAGCAAAGCGAAACTTGACTGTGCTTCTGGGTGCTGATAATGTGCAAGGGTGTTTATCTTCATTACTCCAGCAGTGTGGTATATCATTATACAAACTTGATTTTACCTGTAATTAAATGTTCAAAATGCAGTTGCTCTGCTTTGCTTTTGTGACAGGGTGGGAGATTAAGTGACTTTTGTTGCCCAGTGGAATTATCTACACTCAAATACTTTACCAAATTAATTTCTGTTGGTGAAATGCACTTTAAATAGTATAACCCGATTCACTTTGGGGAAATTAATATTTCTCATGAATGGATATTTTAACCAAAATGTGGTAAGTTTATTAATAGCTCTGGGCAAGGGGGATAGCCGGAACATAGTTGCCAGTTTTCTTGATGGCTACCTTCCCTCCTGACAGTTACTTGGGCCGTCTTAGAACACACATTGACTCAGTTGTACCCCTACTCTGGAAAAGGCTATGTCTTTAAATTGTTCAGAGAACATCTGATAGCTTCTCAGCTAAGTTCCCTGCACTCTGTAATCTAGGACTGGAGTTCAAATTCTGCTCTGTAACGTAGAAGTCAGGTGCTCACAGTCGTGCATGTTTTAAGACCTTTTTAGATTTCTGAAGTGTAAGAATATGAACTCAACACCCTTAGCTTGCCTGCCATTTCTGCTATATGTAGATCTCTGCAGTTCCCTGTTAACAGCTGCCAAAGGCCTTTTTTTTTTTAAATCTCTATGATGTGCCTCATTTCTTTGTATGTAGCAATTTCATATTATTGTTCCCTCTACCTACCAGACTGGGACTCCGTGCTAGAAATTTGATGGTTCCTTTAGCATCTTTCTATATGGATTGTATAGCTTTGTTGTTTGAAACTTCAAATTGGGGTCTAGATGAAGCAACAGCAATGATGCTCAGCTAGGTTCGATGGGTTTTGAAGAGCTCACAGCTTCTGTTGATACTGCAATAGAAGCACAGCTCGAACTCCTCCCCAATGTCATTAGTGATGTTGGGGCTCTGTGGTTTCCTGGTGCTGGGGGGAGTGGCACTGTGTGAGACACTTCCAGCCATGTGGTTCTGCCAAGTGTCTGCCTCAGAGGGATTGCTTGTTTCAGGAGGAGATGTCAGTTTCCTAATCAGATTGTATTGGAGAAGTCACATGTAGGATGGAAAGTGGACCAGGACTCCCGCGTGTTTAACATCCGAGCTCTAGCTTTGGTTCTGTCCTTCTCTAAGTCTGAACACACAGTGAGCTGTTTCGGAGGCTGCACGAGTCCCTGGTGTGTGTCGATAACACAGCACTGCCCTGGCTGTTGAATAACCATCAACAAGTCAGGAAAGCTCAGATGTTATCAGCTTCTTCAAAATAGCTTTCAAACACAGCTAACACCATTGTCATTAGGTGTCAGTGAGATGCTTTAGGGTTCTAGGAATGAGGAGTTGTGACTAAAACAAACAACAAAACACCCCCAAACCTTCATCTCCATGTTTTTCTTCATATTGATGTCCCCCAATGTTTGCATTAACTGATTATTTGGGGCGTGTTTCTTCCTTTGTTTCCCCTCATTGCTCTTGTGTTTTATTCCCTCCCCTAGACGGCACAGATAAGCGGTGCCTCTTCCCTCCTCTGCTGCCTACAAGCATGGGAAATGAAGCTGTTAAAATGATCCTAGAGAGGCAGGGGAGTGGTCAAGCTTCACTGTGGAGAAGAGAGGCAGCCTGAGGTTCATCTGATGGGAGACTGTTGGCACAGGGAATGTATCCCAAGGGAATGACAGGAAATGGGGTCTGATTGCCTTGGGGAGCTTGGTGAGATTTCCCTGGTTGGTCCTTAGCTAGCTCTAAGGCAGATGCTTTCGGGTGTTGGTCAAGTGTGCCTGTTAGGGGCCAGTTGGTGAAGACCTTGTGCTGTGCCCCCTGGACTGGTTGCTCCACCCTGTGAGTTTGGTGGTTGTCTATTGCATATTTAGTCTCCGATGGACTCATTGGCCATGTCTGTCTCTGTCTGCCTCCCTCTCTCTCCTCACCCATATCACCTTATGTAGCCCATGCTATAACTCATGGTCTTGACCAGATCTGTTCTCAGACTGCCATTCCAGCTGGCACGATGGCAGGCCATTTCCCCAGGAGTCCACACATCCCCATTAGAAACTAAGGGAAGAGCTTCACTAGAGAAAACTGGAGATGATCTTTCATTCTAGATATAAACTTTTGTGAAAACATTAAAAGTACAACTCAGAATGCTTTTCTTTTGTGTTTACTCAGAGTTCTCAATGCCACTCTGGGTTTCAGAAAAGCCTAATTACTTTCATATACCACAAACAGTCGATAGAGCATGGGGAAAAGTCATACCTATAAATTTATATTACTTGAGGGAGAATATTTGGTCTTGGAAATATTAATGCAGCCTCCTACCTCATAGATATTAGCTTTATTTGTGAAGTGGAATTTGATTTAGTTTCTGACCCACCTAAGAATAGGACACTGGAGAGAGAAGGGGTTGGCCCCTTGGTTGGTTCTGAGTTCTTAATTCCAGAGATGTCAGCTGAGAGAAGGGTAGTGTGTTCCAAAAGGGCTGGGCTTGGCTATGCCCCTGCTTTGTTCATGTGCAGGCTAATAGGAGGGAATAGAAGGCATCACACAGAGTGTCAGATACTCTTACACAGTGTGGGCCATTTCCAGCCAATACATTGAAACAGGGCACTGTGGGGGGGGGGGGGTCTTTGTCTTGAACACTGAACTGTTCATTATTTCTGATGAATGACAAAAGCTGAAAGATGCCAATGAGGACAGCCGAGCTAGAGACACATTGGCTGGGACTGCTTTCTTGCACCAAGTGAGTCCTCATATTGCTCTGTATATGTGTGTGTGTGTGTGTGTGTGTGTGTGTGTGTGTGTGTGTGTTTCTTTAGTAGTATGTGGCATGTATAAACCAATGTGCCAGGAAAAATGAGTATAACCAGTTTCCAGTCCCTTAAAAAAGTCTGTCCTTTATAGTAGCACAAAAATAAATAAGTAAATAAATAAATAAATAAATAAATAAATAAATAAATAAATAAATAAACAAAAACACCCATCACCTATCTCCACTTTTCAAGGCAGCCTGACCAATGGCTTAGTCTAAAATGAGAGAAATTATGCTCTGCCCTAGAAGCATAATAAAGCATTCACCCTGCTTCCTGGTGAGTGTGAAGAGTGGAGGTATCATTGACCTTATGAATGCTAGCATCCTCTTCCAGAACTTGGAGAAAGGTTCTGGTCTCCAAGACAGCCAAGGGACAGGCAGGCTGCTCATCATCCCATTCTGAACCATCAGTTCAAGGCTGGGCTTTGCTGCTGCTGCAGCTTACTTCTTTCATGTCAATCATAGATAGCCATTGGGGACCTTTGCTACAGTCATCCAGGCAATGCCACATCCCAGGCACAGAGATCCACCTGTGTCCTACCAGCGCTGTGGGCTACAGGAGACAATGCATCAGGGAAACGTTGCTTTCTGCAGATTGAGAGGACTCTTCCACAAGTAACAATTTCCCGTCTTGAAGGATCCGGTTGCACTCCCCCTGTGAGCCTCCATTGCTGCCTAGAGTAAGGATTACATTTCCATGCCTCCTTGCTTCCATCTGTGGCTGTATATGTACATTCTGGCCTGTGGGAATGAGAAAAGATGTGTGAAACTTTGGAAACATGCTATTAACAGTTGGAGAGCTGTCCTGCTTCCCATTCTACTACATAGGCAGTTGATGGGATGGCTGGAATACCACTCTACACCAAAAAAGCAAAGACCATTCCAGTGGTGGAGAAATAGAATCTGGATGCAGCTTTAGTTTTAGATGACCTTAGACACAGCAGCCAGGACGATTCTTGTCCATGATTACCAAATATATATGGGAAAATGAAACCATGTTACTCTTGTGTGCTGGCTAGTTTTATGTCAGCACAAGCTATAGTCATCTGAAACAAGGGAACCTCAGTTGAGAAAATGCCTCCTGAAGATCTGGCTGTAAGTACAAAAGCCTGGAGGACAGTTTCTTAATTAGTTATCAGTGGGGAAAGACCCAGCCCAGTATGGATGGGGACACCCCTGGGCTGGTGGTTCTGTGTTCTATAAGAAAGCAGGCTGAGAATGATGAGGAGCAATCCATTAAGTAGCACTCTCCCATAGCCTCTGCATCAGTTCCTGCCTCCAGGTTCCTGCCCTGCTTGAGTTCCTGTCCTGATTTTCTTTGGTGATGAAGAGCAATGTGGAAGTATAAGCTGAAAAAAACCTTTCCTCCCCAACTTGCTTTTTGTTATGGTGTTTTGTTGCAGCAATAAAAACCCTAACTAAGACAACCTGATTTTCAATTTATCTGTAAAAATGCCTATTTTTCTTTTGAATTTCAATGTACATGTAGCAAATTGTTATGTCATATATGAATACATAGCATATGTATGATTTAGAAAATCTACATTGTACTTAATTTTTGATAGGATACATAGAGTTCAAATGTTAATTGTATAGACAGAATCTCTAACTAGAAGGTTGTTTGGTTAAGGTAAATTAATTTAGCAGCTTTTCATTAATGATGGTTTTGAAATCTGCTTTCATTGTTTTGTTTTGTTTTTTCCTCCTGGTAAATTATGAACTAGAATTGTGAATGCTCAGCATGTTAGAGTGCCTGTCTAATATGCTCGAAATGTTGGTTCAATCCCCAGCACCAAGCTACCTAGATACGGTGATACACACCTGTAATCCCAACACTCAGGCAGTGGAGACAGGAGGATCAGAAGTTCAAAGTCATCATTGGCTACATAGTGAATTCAAGACCTGCCTAGGCTAAAGGAGACCCTATCTTTAAAAAAGAAAAATAAATTATAACACTAACATACTGGGACACGTTCGGGTAGCACACAAATCTGTATCTAATACTGTAAAAAACTAAATTACATCACTGTACCATGATAGTGTTCAATAAATGACCCTCTTCAACTCCCTTAAAATGTCCCTTCTCCCAAAGCAAAAGAATTTGCAGAGCTTTTGAAACTGTCCACTGTGAGGTAGAGGAAGACAATTGTCTTCCAAACAGTACAAGTTAGAGCAAGTCAGAAATTGAATAATTCCTGATGGGAAACAGTCTTTGCTGCAGTATGTGGAATGAGCAAACTGAGGGATGATTCTCAGAAGACTCATTTCAATTCATGGTTGCCATTTTCATCTTGCTTCATATCATAGCCACTGATTCAGTCCTCCACAACAAGGGCATCTCCCAAAAAGTATCAGGATTCTCAACTGTTTCTGGGTAAGGATTTCACTTCATGTAACATAGCACGCTGGTTATTATGTGTGTGGAAGTGTGTAGCGAGTGGGTTTATACAGCTCAGGGGCTGGCTTTCCTTGTTGATGTTCTTGAAGGACTTTGCTTAGCACCACTTCCTGCTTTGGGGGGCTCCTTGCTGTCAAAATAATGTAAACACCAGGGAAGGAAAATGTGCCTCCATCTGTTAAGTTCGTCGCATTCCTCTGTGGCTTTCTCTAACTTAGTTTTATGAGGTTCATATAAAGAGAAGGTGGGCCTCTGAGGTAGAGGTGCTGCTGCCATGGAATTGGAGAATGATGGAGGTAAGTTAGAAGGCTGTGACATGTCCATTCAGTCTTTCAGAGTTGGTGAAAAATACCCAGAGTTTTAAATGCCAAATAAGTTTCAATTTGAGTGTGGGGTGCAGTGGTCTCGTTTCATTCTTAAGGACGGATTCAGCTTTTAGAAATTTCAGAAAATCTGGGAGGATTTGCTTTATGTCCTGAGGGCTGTCCATATTCTAACGCTGACCCTGTCTGTTAGACTTGGATGAGTTTAAGTCAGCTTCTCTAAGAAGCAACACTATTTCTCTGATTCTGTCCATTAGTCCAAGCTGAATCCTACCATGGGAGTCATTTTAAACTGTCTCCTGTGAAAGCCTTCTCCAAGTTTCCTGAAAGTTTATTCGAAGCCCTTTCTCATGAGTTCCTGTGAGCTTGCCCATCTGGATTCACGTAAACTGTCAACTCAGCCATGTCTCTTTCAGCCTGCTCTCCCCTTAACACCAGGTCCTTTTCCCTATTTGATTTTGGTGGTGTAGGGCCACATAGTGAGTACTCAGTAAATATGTGCTGAATTAATCTGTTTTCCTACAGAGACTTATTTTATTTATGGAATAAGTGTTTTAAGTATGCACATAGAAGTTTGCAAAATAAATATTTGCTGATTGGATTTCTAGTGCTTAAGTAATGTTCTGTTGCAAGGCAGGAACCTCTGGAAAGGTTCATTAATGGTCTGGGATATTATTTACAGCATCGAAGCAGTTTTCTGAAAGTACATATATATTATTCCCTGTTTCCTTTTAAGTGCATGGACTCAGTAAAAAATAAACAATAAATCAATACCGGACTCAGGATTACTGGAAGAAGCGGCATGCCGTCTGTTCTTCCTGAAGATAAAGTATAGACATAATGAGTGGGCAGAGGGGTTCTGGTTCCCTGTTGTGACAGCCAGAAACAGAAGTGGTAACCTGAGTTTGTATTCACCTTTGCATTCACAAACAGAGCTCTGCATCTGTCTGTCTGTAATGGAGGCTTTACTTAGAAGTGCCTAGAACAGCTCCTCCTCTCCTGCGGACCTGCACAAGAAACATTTGATTAATAATCATTTAAATATTTCAGCAGTTTAGCTTTGCTTTTACAGTTAATTATTTATCTATCGCAGTGCTGGGGATCTGACTGACACTCCAGTTCCAGTCACAGTTCCATTAGAAGACACGTGGGTTTTTTTTGCATGCATGTATGGTGTACATGAATATATGCATGTATGTTTATGTGTGCAAATGTGTGTGTGTGGGAGTGTATAGGCCCAAAGTTGAGGTTCCAGATCACTCTCCACTCAGTTTATCAGGTCAGGGTCTCTCACTGAACCTAGAAGTCATCAATTCTGGCTAGCTGGGCTAGCTAGCTTGGCCCAGGGGTCTCCTGTCTCTGCTTCATGAGTACTGGGATTACAGGCCACCATCATACCTCCTTGACTTTTCCATGGATCCTGGGGATTAGAACTCCAGTCTGCATCCTTATACAGCAGTGTTTTATCCATAGAGCTGTCTACCAATCTTATTTCATTATAGTTTTGCAACTTATTTTTTCTTTTGTGGAACAAAAGGTTGTTGTCTACAGTTTTGCAGACCCGTAGCTTCCTGGTGGCTTCACTATTCACCTTTGTCCATGAACCTAGAAACGCAACTTTAAAATTTTACTTAGAGTGGAGGGGGACCAAAGCCATTGAATTACACTTAGCTATCTCATAACAAGATGGGACAGCCTAAAAGGAGAATGCTACTGAATCACAAGAGAAGTGGAAGACCCGAGGCTAGGCTATGGAAGGATCCTCAGAGAAGAACCAATCAAACCTGGTAGTAATTTGGGAGACTTCCAGGAGGAGACAATCTAATAACATTCTTAGGCAGGATGTATCCAGGAGAAAGACATGACTCTGAATTTTGACGTTCACCTATCCCCTATTCCATTGTGCCCATTCTCCAGTGAAATAGACCTGCCAAGGCACATTGATGCTACCCAGTTGGCACTCATTGCAGGGAAAGTCATAGTGGGAAATTAAAATATAGTAAGAACCATGGTGTTTTGTTGATGGTGTGGAAGAAACAAGTAGTGTCATAAGCTATTAATAGAAGTTGACATTATAACAACCTCTTTGGAGGGATAATTTGGCAATATGTGAAATAAAAATGCATTGTATTCTTTGCCCATTCAATTTTACTTTGAGAAATTTATCCCAAATATAAGTCCTCATGTGCGAGCAAAGAAATGAATAAATGCCCCTAATAATGTTATTTGTATTAGCAAAGGGTTAGAGGAATTCTAAATGTCCATCAAATGTCAGCAGTTAAATGATGTATGCTGCATCTGCGTGATGTCGGACTGTGATTCCCTTAGGAGTAGTAATGTAAGGTACATGGGATGTGGAAGCATAGTCTCCTGGGGACTATTGAGGGAAAGTAGAGGTAACAGGATGATGTGTAGAGTGTGCCTCCTCCTACTGTGTGAACAGAAAGGAGCACATGGGCACGCATGTGTTTGAAGTGAAGGAGACACATCTTGGAGCCCGGTTGGCCTGGAGTGGAAGCAAACTAGTCATGCATCTGTTTCAGTGTGTCACCCTAGCTTGCGTGTTCTATGTGTTACACAGGTCCCACCAAAATATAGCTACGCATTGCTAAAGACCAAGGTGCACTCTGAGAAGTCTATGGATCATCATCATGTGAACTCATAGAGTATGCTTACAATTACTGATGTGGCCACAGTATCATTGTGTTATGGAACTTTACAGATTTTCTATCACATGTGTAGTCCATCCTTGACCAAATCTCACTAGGCAACATGTGACTGCAGTTTCTGAACGATTTCAAAATTAAAAGCACGTAAAGGGGTTTGTAGCATAAAATTGTTGATGGTGGTCTTCTTTAAATAGAAACTATAGACCCAACGAACAGTGTCCATGAGGAGCATGTCTTCCTCATACCTTGCTGCATGCTCTTTCAGGCTTTTGCTCCCATACAAGCCAGCATTCTGTCTATGACTCTTTCTGGGCACAGCCAAACACTGCATTCTTTAACGTGAAAGCCTCTAAGTTTCTTAAGCAGCACACTTACGAACATGTCTCAGATAGGTTACCTTTGGTAACCCATATTCAGAGCCCTGAGTCCCATCTGGTTGTGGTTCAGATCTAGTTGATTTAGGGTGAGTCAGGGAGCCCCGAGCTCAGAGATTTCCAATACAGACGGTTCGAGTATTGCTTCTCATCTCCCTCCTCATCCCTCCTCTACTCTTTCCTCCGCCCCTCTTCCCTGCCTTTTTGAGAATTTGAGGGCATGGTGTCTTTAGAGCATGCCACTTAGATTTTGAAGTCATTCAATATGTGCTTCACTTGATACATTTTAAAGAAAGTAGTAGATTGAGAGCAATTTGATCCACTCTGTGTCCTTTGTTCTTAGTAGCCACAGAAGGACTAGAAATGTGACCAAGTTCTGCTTCCTGAAGGGCTAAGAGAATTTGCCCCTTTGAGGTATCCAATTTGTGATAAGATCCAGGTTATTTTATGCATTCCTATTTCTGCCCAGTTTTTCTTGGTCTGTGATGACAGAAGACCCTAATTTGTCTGTACAAGCAAAGAAAAGAGATTCAAGTTATGGACAGCTGATCTTGGGTTTTTTTTCTTTCCCCCATAAGTTCTTTAAAATGGAAATAGGAAGGAAACGGAATGACAAGTGTGGATGGGGAAAGGAGACTGTCTGAAGAGCATGGGCTTTGGAGACTCGCCTTCTGGGCAGATTCTATTCCTGGCAAATTGGGTAATGTTGGCCCTGAGATAGGCTCTCTGTGTCATCTCTGTGAAATAAGACTGTCCAGCCTACCACAGTCAGAAAAGAGGATGAAAGAATATCAGCGTACAGCCTAGCACAGTGCCTAGCATTCAGCAGAAGCCCAATAAATGGGGAGTGACTAATTAGCACAGGAGCAGAGAGGAGCGACTGGGGTAGCTATCGTAGCTCGCTGGACCCAGGAGATCCTACAGAGCTCGCATTTTCCTTGTCCTCCCCCAAACCCAGTAAAGTCCTAGAGACCCAGTTTTTGCACTTGTAAAATTTGAATGTTCAACTAACTGCCTGCCCTTCTAACCTGCTGACTGTACAGGGGCAAAAGGAAACATTTCTTGGCCTTCTTTTCAGTTTTATTCTAACCAGTATCAAGGGAACACTTGTCTGCACAGAGCTTGGCTAGAAAGAAATCTCTTGGATGAATGTGGGCCCTAGGCTGGCTGCATAAACTCTCGTGTCTCCTGTCCACGACGCTCTTCAGCTGAAGGTGCTCATTTCCCTTGGTTTTGTTATCCATCTCCAGTGTGGAGGTTGGCTAACATGAAACACATCTGTTTATTATATTGACGAGGAAGGAAGTCACAAACACAAAGTCACAGGTTCTATCAAATAGAGTGTTGAAGAGGGTATTTCATGAGATTGCTGCCCTCCAACCCCGGCCATCTTTACTGACCATTTCCTAGAGTCAGCCTGAGGAAGACCTGAGCAGTCTCCAGATTCTGGGTGAGTGTGAGCACCTGTCTGCAGTGTCTGGTGATTTCTTTCTTTTTGTAATGCTCTGACTTTGTTCCAGTGTTTCAGTCTTGGTTGTGTACTGTAAAGCAGCACTCTTCAGAGTGTATTTCATGACACAATATTCCCTTGAGTCTTTCTCCCTCAATAGGAAGAAAACTGTTTTTGTTTAAAATGCATTGAGGGTGTGGTTCAGTGACAAGCATGTGTCTGGTTTCTGTTGGGCCCCGGATTTGATCGCTGCTGTTGAAAAACAGAAACAATAAAAAATAAATAAATGAATAAAACAATGATAATGCTATGTATTTTACTTACAGAATCTAAATAACCAAGGACAGTGGCTGGAATGTTAGTATATTAAAAGCTCCTGAAAGTCCTCAAAGAAACTGAATAGAGATAGAATGAAGCCCCAGTGAGACAACTAAACAGTTTTCATGATGGCACTCCAAAGAACCTATAGCTGAAAATTCTCACAGACAGTGAAAGGTTCTGGGTAATTCATTTGATTTCATTTTTTACAAATTGTTGAAAGGAGAAAAAGTTGCTACAAAGCTTGTCTTACAAAGAAGCTGGAGTTAGATTTATGAACTGAAGTGTTGACTTCGTATTGACACTTGCATTTGAGGACCAAGCTTGCTTTAATTTGTCTTCACAATATAGCGATGGATGCTTCTGGCCTTGGTGCCAGACTTTCTGAGTTCCGAGCTTTCATTGAAATATTTCGTTGTAGAATGTGTGATAAGCTTTGGATCTGGATGAAAAGCAATACCCTCCAAGTCTATAAATAAATAATTAAAGTTGTTTATGAATACCGCCTGAGAGACCACCACTGTGGCCCTGTAATGGAAAGAGTTTCAATAGAACTCCAACAAAATGCTGGCTCTGAAAATTGCTTTCTGAAGATCAGAAGGAGATTTATTTGAGTCTACGTATTTCTGATTATGCAGGAATATGTTGCTGTGAAATTTCTGGAGCATTCAATCTTGGGATAGTCTTTCCTAATGCCTAGAAAGAAATTTGCTTCAGAATTAGGTGTAGAGCTCGCAGCTCCAGCCTGCTTTCGCGTTTATGAGCTATTCCCATTTATTGTCAGCTCATTTACTGACAAATAAGGATATAATCCCCTTTTTGATATTGCAGCTCACCTAGTAATAAATGTTCTTTGTTATTTCTAATCTTGTAAAGTTAAAGGCAAAGGGTCCTACAAAAAAGGCTTTGCTGCCTGAAGTGACACAGAGCGAACAGGACAGCAGCAAATGCAGGAAGAGTAAATTCAAGATGATTTGTTTGAATTAGGTTTACGGTCTCATGTAGTTCTGTGGACTGAGACCAGAAACCAAGAATAATCAAAAAAAAAGCCTCTTGCCTAAAAACAAACATATTTCTCAGGAACGTTTTGGCCTTGCCAGATGTTACATTGTAAGAATCTTCGTTCAATAGTAGCAATAACACAAAAGGCAATGAACTGGGCAGAGATTGTATGTCATGAGCTAGCATTATCCGGAAATGGAGTGGTACTTCTTAAAGGCTCTACTGTATTTTTAAGTGTGTCTCTGTGTGTGTGTTTACGTGTTTATTTATGTACTCCTGTGTGTGTGGGGGGGGTGGGGTACGTGCATGTGGGTGCAGAACGATGAGCATTAGAGCCACCCTATCTTGATGCTGCCTGTAGCACGAATCTTAAAAGGTCTTATTAATAAAATCAAACCTGAAGCCAGGTATTGGGGTGAATGCTGGAAGATCAGAGAAGCAGAACAAACCACAACTACCTCACCTAGCCAATTCCTCAGCTGATCCTTTTTCCTCAGACTGGAAGCTTCTGTGTCCTCGTCCAAATGGATCCTAGCTGAACTGCTGCTCTAAAGCCTAAAAGCTTAACAGCTTAGCTCCTGGTCCCCATGCCTTATATACACTTCTGCTTCCTGCCATCACTTCCTGGTCTTAAAGGCATGTGTCTCCATGCCTGGCTGTTTCCAGTGTGGCTTTGAACTCACAGAGATCCAGATGGATCTCTGCCTTTGGAATGTTAGGATTAAAGGTGTGTGTGTGTGCCACCATTTTCTGGCCTCTATATCTAGTGGCTGTTCTGTTCTCTGACCCCAGATAAGTTTATTAGGGTGCTCAATATATTGGGGAACACAATATCAGCTGCCAATTGAACTTCTATTCTCAACAGGAGAAGCATGAGCTCTTAGTCACAGACCCTTCTCTCCAGCTCTGGACTGGCACTTCTTAGATTAGCTATACAAGCCAGTGATGACCTCTGTAATAGCTTTTGTGGTTTTCATGTTAGACAAACATGTAAAATTAGAAGAGATAATAGGTTCTGAAAAGTATTTTTATTCTAGACAAAATGGTTAAATTGCTTAGTTCTCTAGTTAACAGAAGACAAAAATACATTTGGCATGCCAGAGCCAACAATGGTATAAGGATGTCTAAACAGCAACTGATCTTTATCTGTTTATTATGTAGGGAAGGTTACTACCTTTTTAGTTCATGAGTGTGTGTGAGAGTACATGTGTTTTATACACATCTAGAGAGCTTTTCCTATTGCAAGAATATGATGACTTGTAGTCTGCATATATATATATATATGTATATATATAATTTTTATTTATATATGTGTGTGACTATACCATATGTGTGTGGGATGATGTAGAGGCCAGAAGAATGTGTGGGATCCCCTTGGAACTGGGTTATAGGTGTTTATGAGCCACCATATGAATGCTGAGACCCGAACCTGGGTCCTATGTAAAAGCCACAGTGTTTTTAACCACAGAGCCATCATTCCAGTCCCCTTACAAAGTACTTAATTTGCAATCAGAGAAAAAACAATTCTAATTTGGAACACTTGTGTATTTCAGGATTTTGTGATTCAAAGGTCCCACTATGACCAATTTCGCCTCATTAATGCATGTCAAGTGGCTTCTAAGATTCTGAACGTTTTAATAAGTTCTTCTCATGGGCAGCTGTGAGCTGGCTCTAGCCATCTCCTGGAGGAGTTTCCTTGGCCTCTAGTAATTCTGAGTCTGTTTTTTGGAAGGAGCTGGAGTGTACTTATAGCTAGAATGTTCTTGAAGACTCTGGAGAAAGTGTTTGGTAAATAGCAGCCTCTGTGGTCTTGAAATTCCCTTCAGATCCCAGAGTTTGTCATTCTTGCTCAAGAAGACATGCTTTTAAGGCAATGCATTATTGCATGTGATGAGCAGTTTTAGGGTGCTATTAATATTACTTACTTGTTATTGTTAACATTTCCTAGAATTCTTACCAGGTTTAATGGGGATGGCTGGAGGGAATTAGTGCACAGTACTAAAAAGTGAGGCTTTAGAAGACAGTTGCTTCTGACACCCCAGAGGATGGTACCTGGGGATACCCTTGTTCTTTGAACATGGTGCCTTTGCCTGATGAGATAGTTGCATAACAAAAGCATTACACCGAGGCAAATGCTCTAGCACAGGAAACTGTTTCATTCAGGACAAGGGTTGGCAAATCTAACCCACCAACTGAATGCCACTCATTTATGTGTGGCTCATCAGCTAAGGGTTTTCTCATTTTTGAAGGGATAAAAAAATGGAAAGAATAATATATGACACAAGAAGATGATACTGACTCGGGTTCTAGTGACTACGAGGACACAAGCTGGCCCTGTCCTTCAGACTGCCATCATCTTTGTCCTGCCATCTGGGTCATCTTCCTGCTCAACCAGCAGACCTGAGGACTAACAACAGAGACTGAGATCCACAGAGCTTGAAGTGCTGGTCATTCAGTCCTGTACAGAAAATGTTTGCCAACCCCTAATCTCATAAACCTGTCTCCAAGAAAGTGTGGCTAGCTAGCTATAAGTATGCCAGATTCATCCTCAATGAGATGGAAAGGAGTTGCGTAAGAAATGTAGGGAAGCGTGGATCTAGGGAGATGCTCAGTTGGTGAAGGGCTTGCTATATAAGCATGGAAACCTGAGTTTTGATCCCTGCATCTGCATATAAAGCCAGGTGCTGTGGTGTACCCATCCCAGTGCCGGGGAGAGAGTGACAGCGGGGTCCCAGGAGCTTGCTACTCATAGAGTACAGTCAATCAGTGAGCTAGTTCAGTTGAGAGACTGAGGAAGAGACCCAGTAGAGACCTCCAGCTTCCATGAACATGGACATGTACACACATCTCACATACAAGTGGACACATACAAACTTGGCAAAAATGTATAGGGAGTATAAAACACTTGTGACAGTTCTCAAAATATAAAAAGCATTATATTGAACAAAAAAAAAAATCTTGTCTTATATCACCTTCTTTCATTTTCTTTTAAATTTGCTACAGAGTAATCTCCTTTTGTTTCCTAGTGTCGTGGTCAGACACAGACCCTTGTATCCTGATGCAAGGCAGGGACCATGCTGCTTCTTAACCATGCTGTAAGCCGGTACCACCGGTATTGCAGAGCCTGTATACGGACTCAGCCACTTATTTGATGTTGATTATGAACACATTTCCCTTCACTCCTCATCTTTACTTCTCTCCTCTTTCAAAGCTAGGACAGTTCTAAGGACCAGGTAAGATGTTTAACATGTCGGCACAGGATCCCACAGAGCAGCACATAATAAATGCTACTTTTTGTTTGGTGATGGTGAATTGGTTCTCATCAGGATCTTTCATACATATGTAGATTTATCTTTTAAGTTTCACTTTTTCAGCCTAGGAGTTTAGCTCAGTGGTTGACATGCATGAGGCCCTGAGTTCAATCCCCAACAAAAGAAAAACAAATAAAGGAAGATACTTTTAAAATGCATTTGTTTTGCAGACAGAAACAAACATTTGACAGTGTCTTGACATAGAATGTAAACTTCTCACATCCTACATATTCCACCTTAGGGGTGTCATCTTGAACTACAACTTATGCTATTTGTAGGCTTGTGTCTGGAGAGAAGGCTCCATGCTTTCATTCATGTCTTCTCAGAAGAGGCTGCATTCTGCTGAGAGAAGGAAACCCTTTGTCAATCACATATACATGTGTCGTGAAGAATCCTGCTCCATTAAAATACGTCTGCTAATAAAATCCTTATCTTCTGGGGAGAAAGAATCCCTCAGCCCCTCAGACATCCCCACGTTCTGCCTTGAATGGCTTGACTTCACAAGGCAGATATCTCCATCAACCAAGGAGCAGACACTGCTTTCATCAAGTCCATCTCCACCTTGGCTTCACATTATAAAACTAGTGCTATTAAAATACCCCAGTGTCCACCTAAAATATCCCAGTGTTCAGCCTAAAATACCCCAGTGTCCACCTAAAATACCCCAGTGTCTACCTAAAATATCCCAGTGTCCAGCCAAAAACACCTCAGTGTCCAGCCAAAAACACCCCAGTGTTCACCTAAAATACCCGAGTGTCCACCTAAAATATCCCATCATCCAGCCTAATATACCCCATTATCCAGCCTAAAATACCCTCACTGTCCAGCTTATCCCTGTCTGAGGTTGGGAGCTAAGTAGCAGCATTTCAAGTCCCTGCTGCAGGTGCAGGCTGCAACCAAAGGTTGAGAATTCCTGCTGAAAACCCTTAGGTTTTCAAACAGACTTGTTTTTAAACATACTAAGCAGAGATCCTGGTGTCCTGTTAGATGGTGTTTGCTCTTCTTAAGCATACTTAAGTGCAGCATCCATTGTCAGCTGCTTATATTGCAGTCTCTTCTCTAGGGAAATTTACTGATGCAATCTTGTTTCATTAGCTTAATAAAGAGGGATCTTTCAGACAGTGAAAGATGATGATAAGAAATGAATCTTTGATTCTTCTGAGAGAAGCCCACTGTAAATCCCACGGAAATTCTGCTCAGAATTGCTGCAGAGCTAAGCTTTACAAGTCCAGTTGGTTTTACCTGCCAATGTTGACTTCAGAGGACGGAGTTGTACGGCAGTGTTTTCTATACTTACTAATGGTGTTTTACATATTCATGCTGATAAACTGTTCTCTCCTTAATGCACTGCTCCTTGTGCTTAGCTCATTATAGATATTTTCTTAATCTAATCTTCTGCTTAAGTAGGAATTGCTATAGTTTCAGTGAGTTGGAGACAATTGGAGGGAGAAGTTTAATTAATTTTGTTATCTGTAAAATGAAAATGATGACATTACACACCTGCTAGGGTTGTTAAGAACAGTGGGAGAGCCAGGCAGGCAGTGATGCATGCCTTTAATCCCAGCACTTGGGAGGCAGTGGCAGGCAAATCTCTGTGACTTCAAGTCCAGCCTGGTCTAGAAAGAGAATTCCAGGACAGCTAGAACTGTTACACAGAAAAATCCTGTCTCAAAAAATTAAATAAAAAATAATAAATAAATAAATAAATAAATAAATAAATAAATAAATAAATAAATAAATAAATAAATAAAAATAAAGAATACTGGGGGAGACTGGGGTAAAACAGCCAAGTACCTGGTAGTAGGTAAGCAATGTGATGATATAGGTAAGCACTGTGATGCTCTAGGTAAGTAATGTGATGATGCAGGTAAGCACTATGATGATGTAGGTAAGCACTGTGATGATGTAGGTAAGCACTGTGATG
>CABHPR010144484.1:14961-48045 GCA_902168415.1 Peromyscus melanophrys | reverse complement strand
GCCCCAAACCATCAGCTTTTTATACTCTTCTGCCTTTTATGATGATGGATTTCTTCCACTTCTGTTCCCCACTGGTTATGACCTGGGCACCTCTGGGTCTCTTTAGCCATCTCACAGCTATTGACATCATCATCCGCGCTGTGTTACTGCCTCAGTGCCACTGCCAGTGTCTCTTCATTGTGTCACCAGCTCAGCATACAATGTTTGCAGTAAAGGTCTCCAGTAGTCAAAGAAAAAGACCATTCAAGGAAAGTCTTTTAAGGCTGAATATTGCAACATCCAGGCGGCAATGGAGGGTGTCTGCCGACTGACTTGGAAAGTGAGTTTGACAGTGTTGTTATACAACCCGAAGCAAGCATGACATAAGAGTGGTAATCGTAGCTCTCACCAATTATAACACAACTTCCAGTTTTACAAAGACTAGTCACAGCTGATGTAGGTTCGACACTCTGATCTCTCACCAGAATGGCCCATTAAGTTCTGCTTCTAGCATCTGGCCCAAAGTACCAAACAAGTCCACATTCCAAGCACAAAACAGTTCCAAAGGTCTAAGAACACAGCAATGGTTCCGTTTCTCAGTACCAATTTCTGTCCTAGCTTCTTTTCCTGTTGTTGTGATAAAGTACTCCTTAGAAAAGCAACTTAAGGGAGAAAGGGTTTACTCAGGCTCACAGTTCAAGGATATGGTCCATCATGATGAAGTCAAGGCTTGGGAGCTTGAAACAGCTGGTCATATCACATCCGCAATAAGGAAAGAGAGTCATGTATGCATACATGTTGCTCAGCTCCCTTTATCCATTTACATAGTTCAAGATGCCAGACAAACTGGTGCCATCCAGAGTGGACAGGTCTTCCTGCCTCAATCAATGTAGTCAAGATAATCCTTCACAAGTATACCTAGAAGCCCATGTTACCTCAGGTGATTGAATTTTAAATTCTGCCAAGTTGAAAATTAACCATAACCATAACTTTCTCTCTCTCTCTCTCTCTCTCTCTCTCTCTCTCTCTCTCTCTCTCTCTCTCTCTCTCTCTCCCTCTTTCTCTCTCTCTCTCTACATAAACATATATATATGCATCTCAGTGTATAGCCCTGCTGTCCTCAAACTCATAATATTTCTCCTGCCTTCGCCTCCTAAAAGTTCTGGGAGTATAAGACATGCACTGTCATGCCTAGGTTTTGTTCTTAGTCAAAGTAAAATAACAGCTAAGATCGACATGATTTAGCACTGGATTTAACCAGGAAACCTCTGTGAACTTGGTTTCCTGGGGTCATAAAAGAAAGATATGGTAAATTAGATAAAAGGCTATCATGCAGTAAGCTAGAGTGAAGTCATGGAGAGTCTGGCTAGAGAATTCACTCTGTAAATATCTGGATTTATTGTTACCTTTTAAATCACAAAAGAAGATCAAACAGGTTTGTTACTTGGATTGGTAGTACAAGATTAGGATTGAATTTGGTAGCAAAGCAGATTGGCTCAGAAGAGGAGAAAGCGGATCCAGTGTTTACAATTACAAGTTTGGAAGCCTAAGACACAGAACAGATCATGATGGCTTGGACAGGCCTGGAGGAAGCAGGGAAGAAAGAACCTGGAAATGCCAAGGGAATGTGCTGAACAAGCTAGAATCTAGACTGATGCTCTGGCAGCCAGAGACAGCTACTGTCTACTCTTGGAAACCTGGTGTTGATCTCTAAGGTGTGTGCATCTGAAAGGTTTATGCAGCACTTGTAAGCTGCTGAGTATATGGTAAAATTTTAGATTTCAGAGGCTAAATTTGGAATTTAGAGATGAATAAAAATGTTCTGTTTTGATAGTGTTAATTTTTCCTTTGGACTGAAGAGTTCTTAGAGTGAGATCAGAGAAGCATTCACCCTGGACTCAGAAGGCATCACAGAGCAAGTGAGAGCTTTGGTCTTGGGCATATAAAGCTGAAAAGGCATTGAAGGATCACAGATACTGAAAAAAGGAAAGAAAGTGAGAAGCATAATAATTTCTGATCTCTTCATTAATATTTAAGAACAATTCTTTGCTACTTGCTAAGGAGCAGACTTGTCTTGCTGATCTAATGAATTCATAGTCACTTAGAATTTCAGATGATCTCCTTCTATTCATTCCAAGCTGGATTTTAGTGAGAAAGAATTGATTGCTAATGGATTTTTTTTTAGTGGCTTCATGATCTCTAAGCCAGCCTGAAAATTTGGTGGAATGAAACTTTGTTCATAATCACTAACCTCTGTGAGCACGTTGTTGGTACCTAAGACTCATCTGCATCCTGAGCATCTAAGAGATACAGTCCTTTGGGCATATGTTGAGGAGTGGTACAGCTGGGTCATATGGTAGATTTATCTTTTGCTATTTGGGAATGCTATACCGATTTCCATAGAGACTGCACTACTTTGCAATCCCAACAACAGTGAATCAGAGTTCTCTTCTCAAAAATAAATGAAAAAAATTTAAATAAAAGAGAAACAGGTGTTGGAACAGAAGAGCCAGGCTATTTGTGGGAACGATGTGAAAGCCTTTGCTATGGAGAAGTGATCAGCTGATGGTCTTTGCAAAGCCATTTTATATGATAACCTATGAGCAAATGACTCACCCACCACCCTGTAATAAAGACAGGTATTTTGTGACTTAACAGGACTCTTCATGCGTTTTGACTCTAATATTTCTAGGAAGAGAGAAACCTGAAGACCCGGAGAGACTGTCAAACCCTTTTTATACAAACCAAGTGGATGTTTGGGAGAAAACAGATAGTCTTGTGGGTTTGAATTAGAAGCATTTTCTTTAAATCACAGATGAGCCCACTCTACATATGCAATCAAAGTGTTAGCCCACAACTGAGATCTGAGTCAATAAAATGAATGTTGCTTTCAGCGATAGGGAGAGATGTCTTCAGGGTTATTGTAAATACAGTTTTGAAAAACCGCATTGGAAAAGACAGCATGGGATTCAAGGACTACTTTGTTAAAAGCCACACCTTAACTGACAGACAGGCTAAAATCATAATCACTATACTTCTTCAGGGTAAGGGATGCCAGTTCTTATCTCCCTGTCCCTGCCATGCACATATCACATTTTCATTTGATAGATTAAGAAAACGCATTTGTCTACTGCTATAGTGCTTGGGCCACGGCACCAATGACAACCGCAGCACAGGTAAATACTAAGCCTTCACTACACACTTTAACAAAGTGCGGTGGTATAGGCCTTTAACCCTAACAGTTAAAGACAAAGGCAAAGGGATCTCTGTGAGTTTGAGGCCGGCCTGGTCTATAGAGTGAGTTCCAGGCAAGACTCTGTTTCAAAAAAACAAAACTAAACAAACAAATAAAACCAAAACACTTTAATGAAACTCCATACTCCAGCAGAGGACAGAGGATACTATTACTATTTTGCTGGACCATGTCCTCTTGTCCTACTCCTCTGGAAGACTCCAGTCATGAAGCCCTTCCTGAAAGTACTATTTCACAACATTTCTACATTGTATTACTTGAACTTTGTGACTTTTGAAATGTCTTAATCATTGCTGCTATTATGTATTGCTTTCAATTTCTAATTTTCTACTTTAGTCATTTTTTCCCATGCTATATGCCAAATGAACTCAAATAGTGGTACCTGTGTGTGTGCTAAAGAATGCACAGTTTTTATCAATCAAATCTGTACAGCATTGCATTATTATTTAAAATATTTATGCTAGGGCCTGGAGAGAGAGCTTCTGAAGGCACCCGCACTGATGTATGTTCTCTCCCTCAAAAGTAATAAAAATAAATCTTAAAATGTTTTAAAAAATCTTACAGGGGAACTAGGTATGGTGAAGGGAACATATAAGCCCCTGGTAGGAAGTGCTTTCTCAAGAGGATAACACACACTGTGGACTTAGGAGGAAGGAGTCTCATAAGAGGATACTGTGCAAAACCTGACTAACAGATCCAAGAAATGAGCCAACCCATTTTATAGGAAGACTCTCATTTAACGACGTTCTGAGCCAGTTAATTTTCTGTGATGAAGGGGCTCTGATATGCTCTTTGAGATGTTTAGCAATATCTCTGGATTCTAGATCTAGACACTGACAGTTTCTTTTATTTTATCCTTTTATTACTAGACCTTGTCAGTGGGTACAGGGATAAGAACCCTGAGCTAGAAAAAAGTGATCATAGTTTGCCTAATAACCAAACACTGGGTCTTTAAAAACTTTTGAAACTAGCAATGCAATTTTATTTATTTATTTTAGGTGCATGGTGGGGGTGTGCACATGTGTCCTGGCATGTATGTGGAGGTCAAAACACAATGTGTTTCAGTTGGTTTTCTCTTTCCAGCATGTGAGGTCATGAGATTAAACTCATGCCATTAGGCTTGGCAGCAGGCACCTCTACCCACTGAGCTATCTGTGGGCCCGACATTCATTTTCTTACAGTAACCTCTGTGCTACTACCTCACCTACAACTCAGAGAGTAAGCTACAGCCATAGTCCATGGAACAAAATTTGAAATGCAGGGATTTTGATGCTGGGCTGGCTACTATCGTCAGGACTAACACTTCCTGAGGTGAATACCACACTGGAAGACAGAGTTCACCCCAGTGTCACCAAGACGACATATAGTCACATGGGTCAGACACCGCACAACTCAGAGGGTGCTATGTACACAAACTACAATGGGAAAAGAACTCCTAGAGCTGTGCAGTGATGCAGCCCAGGATGTCACTATGGCTCAATCGTTTGTCCCCTGTCTGATAGACAGCATCTCAGGAAGAAGAAAGGAATAACCTAGCAAGCAGACTAACAAACATGTCTAGGAGCTCATGAGGTACTATTTCAACTTTAAAATGGCAATATCCAGAGTTAGACCAGTTGTCAAATCTGAGAACTCTTGTTACAACTTTTCTTTATAATATTTCTATGTTGTTACAGAGATTCTGTGAGTTTCCTTAAAATCTAAAGAAGATATGCAGCCAATTAGAGTGAGCTTGAACTTCCCACAAGAAGGCTGAAATTGAACCATACTTCTGACAACTAAAGAGTGTGTCAGCCTGTTACTGAGAATCCATTTCTACTTTCTAGTCATTAATTGGAGACAAAAGTGATGATTCTTGTTCCAGAATGTTGTGAGCACTGAGAAACTGATGGGAGTGTGCATGCATGGTGTAAAGAAAAGCTGCAACCCAGTGGCAGCTCAAATCCACACGCAGCAGTGCAATTTGAACTGGCTGAAGGTTTGAGACCATCTCCGGAGATATTGAAGGTGTCATTATTCTAAAGCATACTCATTTTTCACATTTTAAAGGGCCCTTTAACCAATGTGATAGTGAGTGCTGTTGTTCTGATAATATGCTCTATGCTTGAGGATCATAAACGCTCTCCTACTGATCAGGAAAGTGAGCAAAGCCTAATGACTAGACAGGATCCCTGAATCTGGCAGAATGGTAAGTGTCCTCCAGATATTCAATTAATTCATAGAGTATAATTAGTAATGTAACTTTTTTTCATTAAACAATTGACTCATTTAAAAGAAACATTTTTATCCATCTCCAAATTAAAAGCTGAATTACAAAGCAACAAAATGAGTTCATTTAATCAAGATATTCTAACGCTTGCTTTTGAAGTAATCCAAAGATAAATAAGTAGGAAGTCTTACTTATTTAGCTTAATAAGATAAACCTCTCTTATATTTTGGTTGTGAGCCTAGTCCTTAATGGTGGAGCCATCTCTCCATTTATTCTCCTGAATAAATCTCTCAATAGACACTTCCATGCTGACTATTGTAGAATATTATTTTAAGGTGTGTTACTTTTGTTTATGTTGCATCTGTTTAACTCTCTGAAGCTGTGTTACTGTGCCTGTCTAAACCTGATAGTTGAATAAAAAGATCTGAGCGGCCAATAGCAAGGCAGGAAAAATAGAAGGAGAAATCTGGAAGAGGGAGATCTAGGAGCGAGAGAAGGAGGAGGACATTAGGGGCCAGCCACCCGGCTACACAACCAGCAACAGAATAAGCAAGAAAAGTATACAAAAATAAAGAAAGGAAAAAGCCCAGAGGCAAAAGACAGATGGGATAATTTAAGATAAGGAAAGCTGGCTAGAAACTAAGCCAAGCTAAGGCTGGGCATTCATAGTTAAGAATAAACCTCCCATTGTGATTTATTTGGGAGCTGGGTGGCAGGCCCCCTAAAAGAGTAAAAAAACAAAAAATAACAGATGACAGTAATGGGAAAAATGATATTGTTCTTTGTATTTGATTTTTCAGTGTGAAGAATAGATATTTTTCTAAATAGCACAATCCTTAAGAAAATATTGCTTTTCAAGCTACTAATTCAACCCTTACAAGGGATAAGGGATCCCATTACTAAATGTTTTTACAACCTGCTTATTAAAGTACCAATGAATTATCAGAATAGATTCTCATATATGATATAAACATTTAAAATGAAGATCTAGGCTTGCATTCATTAACTAGCATACATTTTGATGGTTCTGATTGTTTGGAAGAATGAGCTCATTTTTAAATGATTTATATAATCTTCCAAATTATCAGGCTATACTGTGCATTGATCTGAAATCCCAGAAACTGGCTCCTTCTCCTGTGTGAAACAAAGAAAGGTCCTGGGGCATGCCCAAGGTCATGGAACTAATTATCCTTAGAGCTAGAAATAGCACTCACAACTTCTGACTTCCCAAAATGTATGGGGTTAATCACTCCACACATTTATTAAGCATTTTTATTACCAATGTCTATGAGTTTTCATCACATGAAGATTTTGGTAAGACTGTTACTTAATAAGTGATCATGCTTTCTAATTAGATACATTTAATTTATGCATTGTATAACATCAGAATATATAGATTTTGTCAATGACTTTATTCTGGTCCTAAAGATGTCATGGTCATAATGTAGAGAGTAGAGAGCATAGGCTATGGCATTAGTTAGGACAGAGGTCTGAATTTTAATTACAATGCCTGTAAAACTAGTAAAGTAAAGTAAATTATTTGAGGCATTTAAGTCTTTAGAGCCTCCATGTTCTTATCCAAAATTATAATAATCAATGCCAACTTTAGTAAGGTTAATCCAAGACTCAAAGATGGTGTCTGGATTTGGGGGAGTTTCTTCAAACATATAAAAACTATCAGTTTTCTGGCCTATCTAAATCAACTATTATATCCATTTATCATTTACTAAGTATCATCTATATGCAGACATTTGTCTATCTAGATACTGGGGATGCAACAGTGAGCATGATTGATTGATAACACCCTGCCTTCCCTTGGCCTCTTGTAGGGAGATATAACCACTAGGGAAATAAGAATAAACATAAATGAACAAGATTTCCAATGCTGTGGGTGCTATGACAGAAATCACAGGGTGGCATGTCAAACACTTGCAATAGAGAAGTTTGTGACTGGTTGTAAATCTGACAGGAAGCCCCTAAGTGTTCAGAGCTGGTGAGTAAAAAAAAACGCTAGCTCCTGTTCTCCTTTTCATGTCAGTCATGAGGTATGCGACACACAGCTTCTCACAGAGCTCCCCTGTGAGTCTGCTCAACCGCCCCTTCATTGATTTCCTCTGCATTGCTTTATAACTGAATGGCACAAGACACTTAGTACTGCTAAGTCAATTCTTATCATCAGCCCAACACTATACCATTACGCTAGCATTATCCCACAGTAACCCTCTCTTAACTCTCTAAGTACTTATATATTCATAACAATGGGGAAAATGAGACTCAAGAAGAAGTCTCAGAGACAGTCATTGACCAGACCAAGGTATTTAGTCACGAACTATCTTTCATAGACAACTGCTTGGCATGCTCACATTGACTGTGTGCAGGTTCGTCTCCCTGGCTAGAATGTGAACGCTCAGGATGAGGCTCCCATCTTTATTCTTCCACAACCTTCCTTCACACCTGTCTCCTTAGGCACAGCAAGAACTTGGTCACTCTAACTCTTGCCATTCACAGTCTCAGAAAGACTGCTTGAGTCTCCTGGCCCAACCCAGGTTCTACACCCTACTCTGCCAGGGAAAGTCCAGCTCACAATAAGCAGGGGAGTAGACAGTACCACACTCCTCTCTTTGTCTACTCATCTCCTTTCTTTGGGAACTCGGAGTAGACAACCAGCAGCTGGCACATTTTTGCATCATGGATCTTGACTAATTTCTTTACATTTTATTTTTTGTCTGTGAGCATATGTATGTATGCCCACATGGATGCCATGGGAAGCATGTGGAAGTCAGGACAATTTGTAGGAGTTGTCTCTTTCCTTTGGCCACGTAACTCCAGGGGGTCAAACTCAGATTGTCAGGCTTGGTGGCAGGTGCCTTTGCCTGCTGAGCCATCTCATTAGCCCCTGAAGACTCTGAAATGTCACCTGTATTTATCAGTTCTTTCTATACTACAGTTACATTGAGCTGAAACACCAACTTGCAGTTCAGCAGGCCACCTGATACTGTCTATCAATGAGGACCATGCCATTATTAAGTTGATCACCTTATAAACCCAACAAACATTCCTGAATCTCTATTACTCTGCCTTTAAAGTACATTAACATGTTAAGTCAAAACCATGTGTCTATGCTGGACTCAGAATTAGAAGTTTGAAAGAAGAGTCCAGTTTGAAAAGTAACCAAATCACCTTTATGAAGAAAAGTTCTCATTATGTTTCCCACAATTCAGGAAAAGTTAGGAAGTGATGGGGAGCATTGAAATACAGGTAAGAAACATTGTAGAGCATTTTGTGACTGTTACTGAGCCTCCCACAAATGAGACACTCAGCATTCCCATTAATGTTATAAAATCACTGTATGGTTATCCACACGTATGTACATCAGGCAACTACAGAACATCAAAAGGGACAAGATTCAGCCATGCAATGGTAACACCTCCTAATGTATTTCTCACCAGTTACATCACAGTGTCATCTGAGCCCCTGTTGTCTGCCTGACGCAGGGTGGGAATGCTTCCTTACTGATTCCCTCCATCATGAGGGAGTTCAAGGGTCACAGCCTCAGCTTCTACCACTGCTCCACTCCTGAGGGAAAGGAGAGGACCATATCTGAGTCTAGACACCTGATTCATTTTCTCAGACAATGGAGTACCCACAAGAGCTGGGAATTTTCTTGGTTCCCCAAGTCCAAAATTATTCCTGAGAAGTTCTTTACATGAGGAGACAAATGCCCCAGTCCTGCATTGCCTACATGAAACCTGGTGGTAAGTCTATTTATTTCTTGGAATCAGATTTAGGAACCCCCTTGACTCTCACCCAGAGAGTCCAATAAATTACGCCGTGAACACAGTAATTTTCATAATAAAGACATATTGGTCTGCCCTCTTCTACTCTGTGACTTGTGTTCTAATTTATTATAGACCTGGGAGAAAGAAAAGAGGTCTTTTCTTTGGTGTACAACCAGTGACTGCAACATTTTATAGGCAGCAAACTGAGAAATCCCACGCCCAAAATTAGGCAAAGGTGTGCATTGGAGGAACAAAGTAATTATTCAGAGAGTATTTTAGGCCCAAAACTGCAGCTGTGAGCACTGAACTACAGCGGGTCAGGAAGTTATTTTGGTCTTTTGGCTTTGTAGAGCTTTGTGTTAGACCAGTTTTCCTTGCCTGTGTATGGACAGTTCTGAGCTGACAAGATGTTACACTTACCTTGATGTGTGGCTGTTATCTGTGGTGATTTGTTTCATAGCCTTGAGAATATGTTTCTAGAGGCAAGCTACTGTTGATTCCATAATGGTATTTACACCACAGCTGCTTTAAAAAAAATTAAAACAGTGAATCCTTTTAGCATGATCCTTCCAAGTGCTGGGATTAAAAGCGTGATCACCACTGCCCACTCTATGATTAACTAGTGGCTAGCTCTGCCCTCTGATCACCAGGCAAGCTTTATTTGTCAGAACACAAACAAAATATCACACAACATATTTGCATGTGTCTGTAAGTATGCATGCCACAACATACATGTGGAGGTTAGAGGACAACTTGGAGGAGTCAGTTCTCTCCTTCCATCACAGAGGTCCCGGGAATTGAACTCAGGCCATCAGGCCTGGCAGCAACACCTTTACCCACTGAGCAATCTTGCCAGTCCACAAAACTGCTGCTGCCACCACCTCTCCCACCCTACTTCATCATCCTCTTCTTTTGAAATAGGGTCTCACTATGTAGCCCTGGCTGGTCTGGAACTCACTACGTAGACCAGGATGGCCTGGAACTCACAGGGATCCACCGGTCTCTAGCTTCTTAAACTGTAGGTTGGGACACCATATAGAGTCATGCAACTAGATGTGGGAGTGCAAACATTTGGCAATAGTGAAAGGTTTCTGAATGAGCAACAACCAAAACTTAATGTCAAAAATGTAATAAATCAAGGAGTTTCTGACAATGTCCACCCATGTTGCATCACACAACTTCACTGCATTTTGGTTTTGAACATGAGCTTGCACATTTCGCAGGACAGATGCTTTCTTGTTCCAAAACACCAACAAATACTGTTTGAAATGCCCCTGCTTAAATTTGAGACTGTCCCATGATATAGTTGCAGTGTTCTTACTATACATCTAATATTTTTGTTCTTCTAGAAACATAATGATTTAATAGTGGTAAACAAAGACTTAAAAATTTTCCACCAATCATTCTCCAGCATGTAGATATTAAAATTAGTATATCTTTGAATTATACTGTACTAAAATGATTTATTTTAAAAATTGCTATTTGCTTTTATTTCATAAAATATTATTAAACAAATTTTGTCTTGTAATTAGAACAGAATTTCTAACAATTTTGGAAATGGCCCTAAACATACTTCTGCCATTTTGTACATTGTATTACAATGAAGGAGCTTCTTGATATCGACAATTATAAAATCAAAATATCAATGAACTCTAGAAACTATGGAAGATGTAGTCTCAAATAATCAGATGAGATTTAATTATTTATTAATTTATTATTTATTAATTAAAATAAACAAGTGCATCTATCTTACTAGTATTTAAATTTGTTTTTGTTTTCAAAATGGTAAAAGTACATATATATGATTTTTAAAATATACTTAATTACAATTTATTACCAGTAAATGTTTGATTTGTATACCTATTTTATAGACCTATAGATTTGTGTGATTAAAAACTGCCCAGGTGAAAATAGTTCAGGAGTGGAAAATGTCTAAGACACTCTGATTTACAGTTCCCTTTAGTATGACATTCATTGGAAAGCAGGACCATGCTGAAGAAAAATCGATACAGCCACAACCATGGACATAAGTACAACTGGATGCCAGTATGACTAAGGAACTTTAAAATGGGCAAACAGTAATTATGTGCAGTTCCCTCTGATTGCAATGACCCAAGACACCTCTGAGTTCAATAGCCACCTGATCCTGTCCAGTGACATTCAGGAAATATTTATGAATCACCTATCATGCATCAGGTCCTCTCCTGGAAATAAGAAATACAGAGATGAAGAATGCAGAACAGCCTGAGTTCAAAGTGCTCTGTCAAAGGATGTCACAACACAAGATGATAAATGTTAGTATCAGAGGCACCATAGCAGTTCCTAGGAACGTACCTGTGCTGATCTTTGCAATCTAAGAAATAAAGCTTGCCTGAAGATCAGAGGACAGAGACAGCCACAGAGTTAAACATAGAGGTCAGGCAGTGGTGGCACACACCTTTGATTCTAGCACGTGGGATCAAACACCTTTAATCTCAGTACTTGGAAGTTACACACCTTTAATCCCAGAACTAGGAAAGTTGAGACAGGAAGTGATATGGCTGGGCAGAGAAAGGAATATAAGGCAGAAGGAGATAGGAATTAGGCCTTTTTTTTTTTTTTCAAAGTTAAAAAGCCCAAGAGGTCAGAGCAAAAGCTAAGAGCTAAAAACCCTACCCTTCACTGCCGCTGCTGTCCTCCTCCGCAAGAGACCTATTTCTTGTGTGTTTGTCCTTTTTATTGACTTTCTATTCTGCCTTCTCATTGGTTGTAAACCCAACCACATAACCTCCTCATCACTGCCCATCTATACAGACCTCCATGTCTTCTATGGTTGGTATTGAGATTAAAGATGTGTGTCTCCATGCTGACTGTATCCTTGAACACATAGAAATCTGCCTAGCTCTGCCTCCCAAGTGCTGGGATTAAAGGCATGCACCACCACCGCCCAGCTTCTGCTATGGCTTGCTATTAGCTCTGACCCCTAGGCAACTTTATTTATTAACATACAAATAAAAATCACATTTCAGTACAAATAAAATATCATCATATTTCCCCTTTTCTATTTTAATAAAAAGAAAAAAGGGAAAAAGTTATAACTAATATAAGAAAAACTATAAACAAAAGTACAATAACTATATACCATATATACAAGTAATAAATACCTAAACAATGTCTAGTCCATTTGTATTTGACAAATTCAGATGGGCTAGGCTCACAACCAAAAATATAAGAATTAGGCCCTTTTGGCTGAGAACTCAGAGGCATTCAGTCTGAGAATTCGGGGTGACAGGATCAGCTGAGGAGTTGGCAAGCTGAGAAGTGGTTGTGGCTTGTTTCCTCTGGTTTTTCAGCATTTACCCCAATATCTGGCTCCAGGTTTTTATTATAAGACCATTTAGGATTCATGCAACATGGACTTAATCCCAACTTCTTTGAGAAATGTCGGCAAGAAAGCTTCTGTGGAGAAGAGATGCACATCAGGCTCTTTGAGGGAAGATGGCTGAAAAAGAGGGACATGAGAGAGGGACATTCCAGGAAGGAGAAGCGACTGTTTCTCAGAGGCAATGCATTCAGGGAATTATAATAATCTGACTAGCGGGATGGGAAATCACAAAGGGTCAGAGAGGAATCTGAAAGAAAGATGAATGGGAAACAAGAACAGGATGAGCAGCAGCCTTGCGGGGAATTTAACCAGGAAGTGGCAGTCAGCTATGCACCCACGATGATTCTTCCTGCAGAGCAAGCAGTGCGGCGTAGACAGCATGGCAGGGACAAATAAACCATTCAAGACTGGCTGCTGCCGTCTAAGTAAGTGTGGTGCTGGCCTGAGGGAGGAGCCACAGAATTTGCTGTTTTGCCCTTTCGCGCACTTTGCAGGCATTCATTTAACAGATAGCATCCAAGGGCATAGACCACTCACCAGGCACTGTTCCAGGCATTGACGATGCTATCGGAGCAGTGGGCAGAAGGAGAAAATCAATGTAAGATACCGAGTAGAGACTAGTGTCAAAGAGGAAAGCTGGGTGAGTGACAAGTTCTGTGGTTGAAAGCTGCTGATGAACTGGTTGGTGAATCATGAGGGAAGGACTGGTCTAAGAGCCATGCTGAAGCAGTTGGCTCTCTGGTTCATGTGGGCGGGGTGGGAATGTAGGAAAGGGAAATGGTGATTTTCGCTCTCAGTGACTATGTGGACCAGAAGCACAGCAGATCACAAGGAAACAGGGGGGCTCACCGACCCCACTGGAGTTTCAAATACCTGAAACTCACGGGCCTAGGATGGGCAGGCACAAGATGCAACTAGCTTCTGATGATAGGAACAGCTCTTAAATACTTTCTACTGTAAAAGCTTCTAAGATTAACTAATAGTTAATTATTAAATGGTGAGTCTTCACTGGATTCATGCTCAGAGAGCTAAGGCAACTTAGGAAGCATTTCACAGGAAAGAAAGAAACTACTGATCCTACACCATATTTTCTAAATTCTTTATTGCTCTGTCATTTCCAACAAATCCTAAGACTAAGACACCAAAGTGAATCCTATGTCTTGGTCTCTCCAGTCAAGAAACGTTGCTAAGGATACTAGCCTCTCCATCAATATTTAAACACTATATAAAGGTTTACTTTAAAAAGCCTGAAAACAGCCGGGCGGTGGTGGCACACACCTGTAATCCCAGCACACGGGAGGCAGAGGCAGGTGGATCTCTGTGAGTTTGAGGCCAGCCTGGGCTACAGAGCTAGTCCAGGACAGGGTCCAAAGCTACAAAGAAACCCTGTCTTAAGAAAAAAAAAAAAAAAAGCCTGAAAACATGCTGCTGCTAGAGGGCATGTTGAGGTCCATGATCCTCAAAGATTGTGATGCACCAAAGACTATGACAATATCTTCGGTCCATGTTGCCACTGGAGACCACATTGACATCCATGATCAGAACTGCCACTGGAAACCATGTTGATATCCACGATCTGTGCTGTTGCTGGATGCTATGGGCAAGGAAGCTTCTTTTGCAATGGTATTGATGACTGCAGACTCTCTGAGAATGAGAGGCATTGATGGCTTCTGTGACAACCCCACACACACACCAAAAAGAAAAAGCAACACTTCAGACAGGAAGCTATTGAAGAGAGTCCTTAAAAATTGTGATAAAGATGCTGACATATAACTCTTCATAGTTGATGGTTTCTGGTGAGAAGGTGGGGAAAGATTGTTTTCTTTAAGGGGCTGGCCATTGTGAGTTTACTCATGCTCCAGTGAGTATATCGGTAACACAAGTTGGACTTAATGGGTATTTGGTGGGGGGGGGGGGGGTGGGAGGATGGGAGGGTGGACCTGGCAGGGATGGGAAGCCAGTGTGATTGGAGTGCATTGTATGAGATTTCAAAATAATTAATAAAAATATTAGTGAGCACTAGAAACCTCTTAGAGATTTCATGCAGGATTATCAGCTTGAGTCATGTCCTTATTAGACAGAATTTCCAAGAGTAGTAAAAGTCAGTTTACAACAAGATCATTTTTGGAAACGATGTTAGTTGCTTAAACATCATTTTTTTTTGGTGTTTCCCTTTCTTTTGAACATATGCTTATGTTCAAATGTGCAGCTGTCAACTGTCTAAAGTACATCAGCAGTTCTGATGTGGCCATGTTCAACCTGTCCATGCTGTTGAGAGCTCTGTTCCTGGCCCTCACCATCCCTCTCTCCTGCCTATAGATTAACCTTCCCAATTCCAAGTCACTTCTGCTCTTTAAGTGTCTTTACCCATAAAGCAGCCCTGTCTTAAAGATTGCTCTACAACATCCCACTGAGTGAGTGAATCTCCACTTCTTTACCTATTCTGCCATCACAGGATTTGGAGCTAGCTTTTGGTTGACAATTAAATTGATGCTACTGCAAATCTCTTGGGTAATTATACAGACAAATTAGGTAGATGAGTTCCTGGCAGTGCATTTTCCAAGTGATAAGGTATAGACATGTTCAGCTTCAGGAGATGCTGATAATTTCCTGGGTAGTAATGCCACATTTCTTATTGATTTCCATGTCTTTTGTTTTTCTCTTATATTACTATTCCAATACTTAACAATAAATGGAAATACAAAAGGTAACATACTCATTCAGAAAAAGTAAATGTTTTTATTAATAGAAGATATGTCAGAATTCAAAAACACTTCCTGAAGATACTGAAAATGCTCTGCCCAGTGGCAAGTTGATGAGAAAGAAGTCAGACAGCCAATACTGCACCATGGTACTTCAAACATACTTAATGGTCTTGAAATGGTTATTGATACAAATCAGTCATAGGAGCCAAATACCTTACAAGTATTTTAGGATTTGATATTGTGTCATTCCATTATAACAAGTGTAAATGACTACAGTCATGTTAATTAGCATGATATTGTCTTAAAGCATATAAAGCTTCTGTTCTCATCCGTGCCCAGTATTGTTACATGATTTAAAATGACACTAGTTTAAATTAGGAAAGTGCTCTTTGATCTGCCGAACTTGAATACATTTTTTTCATCATATTGTGGACCTGTATTATACAAGGATAGTGTTGTTGGCTAGAAATCAGAACAGCGGCCATTGCCTGTATGAGACTCTCAAAAGACTGGACCATTAACATGCCAGTGTTTGGCACCCGCAAGCTCAGGAGTCTCATGAGCATCACAAGGGAAGGCATATGAGAGCCTTCTCCTCCCAGAAGACGGATAAACAGTTAATTGCTGGAAAGGAGGATCAAGATTCTTCTCCACTGGAGTAGATGCCCATGCTTCTGTAAAGGACATGTCACCCACATCTCTGTAATTGAAACTCGTTGCTTCACCAAACTAAAGTTGAGTGGAATTACTCCTGCCATCTGTTATTGCTGCATCTGTCTGACTAGCAATAGACTCCCCGGGAAAATTCATGCAGCATCCCCACACTGTCCTGATTCTACCCAGTGCAGGTCTTATTCTCAACTTTGTCTTCAGAGTGGAGGTTTGCTATTTTAGTAACACTACTGTTCAATAGTCTGAAGACATAGACCCCAGGCAAGCCACAAACAGACCTTCCCATATCTCCTTCCACTCATTGATAAATTGGAGCCTGATGCTGTGTTCAGAATAGCCTGGTCAGCTTATGGTGACCGCCTGATGTCAGCTCTGCCTTTGGTGTTTCCAGCTCTCATCTTGACTATGACTTTACCTTCTCCTTCCCTCAGTCCCGTGTCATTGCTAATACCAAATGAATCTGACAGCTGTTGATGATGATTTCATTCACCATGTTAACCTTACACTAACACAGCAACAAGCCAATGTTACCCCAGAGTATCAAGCAGCTGCTTCAGAAGCAATCTGAAAGGGAAGGTTGAGCCAGGTCATCATCCGGCTCTGCATGTCAAATGGGATTCACAACTCTAATCATCCAGAACAGTCGACACTGTGGTGTTGTTAAGCTCACTGCTCACAGAAGCTGAGGTCAACTGGATGCTCCTGTCTACAGTGGGAACTCTCCCACCCACAGTTTCCTCAGTGTTCCTCTTTGGCCTCAGCAAAATAATAAAGCACTTGGGAAGAAATATTCATCCTAACATATTTCCATGGCCACTTTGAATTTGCCTTTGGTGCTCAGGTAAGCAGGCACAAAAGAGATCCAGACAACGAAAAAGACCAGCATCCCGAAAGTGATGCATTTCCCTTCATAATAGTTATCTGGCAGCTGGCGAGCAACAAAGGTTGTAAGAAAACACAGTAAGGCCAGAAGGACATCAAACCCAAATATGGAGCACAGAAACTCTATAGAACTTTCATTGCATTCAAAGATGATCTTTACATTTTGAGGTTCAATATTCTTGTACACCCTCAGAGGCTCCAACACCAAGTAAGCTGAGCATACACCAATCTCCCCTAAAACACAGATCCCCACAATGAGTTTTCAAATAATGGGGTGCATGGATGTAAGCCGAGTTTTGGATACGGAAATCCTGTAGGCAAAAAAGAGTGAAATAGTCTTTCCGAGAATGGAAGACAGACAGAGGCAAAAGCCCAGTGCCAGAGTGGTCTGGCGGGCCATGCAGGACCAGTTGAGTGGCTTGCCTATGAAGAGCATGGATGAGAGCAAGGTGATGACCAGAGACATCTGAATGAGGAAGCTCAGCTCCCGGTCATTGGCCATCACCAACGGAGTGTGCCTGTGGATCACATACACCACGATGACTGCCAAGACCACAAGTGCCCCAGAGATGGAGAGGATGACAAGGGTGAACCCCAGGGCCTCCTCATAAGCGAGGAACTCCACCTCCTTCAGCACACACTTGCTCTTCTGTGCATTGGACCAGTCATCTTCCCCACATGGATCACATTCCCTTTGGCCTATTGAGAAAGAGCAGAGAATTGACTGCAAGAAAAGCCACTTGTCACCTTTAATTGTGAACATCCCAGAGTAGTCAAAAGTTCTAGCAGTCATGTTCAACTCATGGATGGCACAGCCAAGGACAGCTATGAGTAATGTACAATGCAAAGTTCTTAAAGCAGTAAGAGATTATTTTGTGGTTTTTCTTTGTAAATCAATTATTCTGTTCTTGAGCATGAATTTTGTAGATGATATCATGTCTCAATGTCAAAAGGTTGGAAAACTGCAAGAATCATTGAAATACCCTCATATAAAGTCTATATAGTGTCTCAAATTAGTCATGATAAAATGGAATGTGCAGATACACCTATAGATACAATTTTACTTTTAGGAATTTAGTCCTTCTTTTCCATTTCAGCTTTTTCTGAGCTGGTATTTTCTACTGACGCGTTCCTCTTTTTCTTCTCCATAAAGCTCAGAACAATCCAGAAATGGGGTGAATAACTACTGAGGTGAAACGATCAACAAGATTATTATTTGGACAAGGCTGTTTATTTAAACCCGCTATGTTTTCAATGTACCATTCAATATCCCCTCCCAGAAGAGAATTTTATAGCTGCCCATTTGGATATCCCCAACCCTACATGCAGATCTGAGTGGGTGGAAAGAATGAAGACAGGAAGGGAAACAAAGTAGCAACCATGGTCCCTGAGGCTAGGAAGAGGGGTCTGTCAGGATGGAGAGTCTAAGGGAGAGTATGGGCGAACAAGAAAATTCAGCGCAAGGTGAGTCTATGTTAGTCAGCGAAATGGATTTCTGTTAATAAGAATTCAGGTAAAGACTGGAGTTTCCTTTCATCACTCTGAGTGCTGTGCTGACTCCTGTGGCTGGAATTCTCTGCAGACCTGACACCAGGGAGTTGCTCAGGTTACAGTGTGCTCATTTTTCCCTAGGCCCACTGCATGTTTTTAAAGTATGATCTGCTCTTAAGGGCCATTTGACAAAAGACAAGTACAATTGTGTCCTTTTAACAGAAACACAGCAAACCAGCATCAATAAAATCCACAGCCCGAGCCTGCTAAAAGTCAGCTCCAGTGAGCAGCAACTGAGCAGACTGTTGTAGGCGTTCATGCAGCAGAATCTGTGCAAGGCGTGTGCTCTCAGTGCTTAGAACATGAAGACAATCGGATGACTTTCCTCCAATTATAGTTAACGTTTAATCTAGTTCATAAGCAAAGAATTTGAAGACTGTGAATTTATTCATATTTCACATTTCACAAATGTTGCTTAGTATCATCCTTTTCAGTTTCATATTTGTAGGTCTTTCCCAACTTCAGCGGCTTTGAAAATGAAAATTCACATTGTAGCTTTTTTCACATTGCACAGAACTTTGGTGAATTTTATGTTTTTGTCATACACTGTTTACACAATTTACCAAAAGGATTCCCAATGACCTATTGGCCAACACATGTTTAATCTTGATTTAATATCACTGAGAAAATGTTCCTCTCCACCTGGATTTTCTGACACATCCATCTGTACATGGCAGACAATCAAAGCAACATAAGGTTCCCTGTGACAAATCTGTTCACAGGTCCCTGGAGGACACACATCTGCACACAAAGACAAATGCAATGGATATAAGAGAAGTCTTAAAGTATCTTCTACTGTGAAACTAAGAAACTAAGGAAGTTCTCATTGGATTCCCATGGAGACTTTTCTGTTTATAAAGGAGATGAACCCAGGGTACCTGGGACAAGATACTATACAGAGATAGCACAGAGGAGTCTAGAAAGAACGTTTTCAACAGGATGGTCCTGTGATTGAGCTCAGAAATGCCATACTAATGCTCAGACTAGTTCTGGTTCTAGGGATCGAGACCAGGCGCCTTGCCTGTGACACTCTGGAGATGAGACTATTTGATAAGTCTATTCCTCCTTTGGGGGAAGCCTATGTCCCCAAGAATCATCTTGAGAACCTGAAAAATATTCCCTCTAAGCAAAGCAGAGATCTTCAAACAATGATTTCTCCCCATCATCGTATTAAAGTCAAATATGAGCCATGAATGGTCAATAGAGAAGAAGAAGAAAAAAAAAAAAGCAGCCTGTACAACAGCAAAAAGTAGGAAAAGTAGAGAGATGTAACAAACACATAGATAGTTTCTTGTTAAATGAGTTTAGACATTCCTGTAGTTAACACAGGTCTCCCTTTATATTTTGAATTTTATCTTAATTAATTTGTTTATTTTGGTGTGTGTGTGTGTGTGTGTGTGTGTGTGTGTGTGTGTGCACTGTGTTGTGTGTATGGTGCAATCATGTGAGTATGCACCGACATATGTGTATGCAGAGGCTAGAGCAAGATTTCCTGTGTTTTCCTCTGATGTTATTCAACTTACTGTCTTGAGGCCGGGTCTCGCATTGGAACTGCAGCTCATTGTTTTGGCTAGGCTGGCTGGCCAGCAAGCTCTCCATTTCTACATGCCTCTGCCCTCCAGTGTTGGGGTTACAGGTGTGTATAGCCATGGCTGCCTTTTATGTGGTCACTGAATATTAGGTCTTCAGGTCTCTTCATGTTTTCAGGATACGTGCTCTTTATCTTCCCAGACTCCTATATTTTTATGTTATACATAGAGATATGCTTTAAAATTCAGAAGTAGCATTTATAAGTGTTTATATCTCAATTGGAGGAGGTGTTCTTATCTCAAGGAGGGGTAGGATACCTTTTCCGGGTCAGGCTTGGTGACACATACTTGCAATCCCAGAATGTGGAGGGCTAATTCTGAAGCAGCCTGGGCTATAGAGTGAAAACCAAAAGAAAAATAATCAACCCACAATGTAAGCCTGTGAAATCTTCAGTCACTAATCAATGTGTACTGTTGATGTAAATGCCTATGAAATTTGTGTTTAAGTACTACGGTGTGGGGGGGGGAGGCAGGGGGAGCTGTGTAAGAAAGCTATGAACTGATTTTGAACTATGGATGGGGCAGAGTGCAGAATGTTCTTCCCACAAAGTGTCTTAGAAAGTGTTGCATAAACTATGATAAGTGAATGCACTTGAAAGCAAGGACATGAAGAGAATGCTCTTCCATGCTTGCACTATCCCTGTGGGAAAGGCAAAGGACTGGGAGGAATATTCTTGGCTCTTTCACATTATCAAAGATAATCAGATATCACACTAGGTGTATTCCCTTGCTATACCTGTATTTGCTTAAGCTGACTGCAAATATCACCTAGTGTATTGCTTGCTTCTGTATGAAAATGAGAAGTGCTCTTTTTTGCATTGCTCTTGAGCTCACACGCCTTGAGTCCCCTCATCACCCAACTCAGATCTTTGGCATTTTCTTTTATCCTGGGAGACTTAGCCTCACTGACTGAGGTGGGTCAACAGACTACATTGGAAGCAACTGCAATGCACAAATACATTAATTCTAGTAGAGAAGTTAAGAAAAAGTGTGATTGTACCATATTGGAATAGTATTAAAATAGAAATTTGCTAAATTTTATTGTTTTTCTATTATTTTAATAGAATAAGATTCCTGCAAACATTGGACAAACAGCAACATATTCTTTATTCTTTTATCCATGTAGAACATGAGCCCCTGCGCTATACTTAGCTTAAGCAAAACAAACAGAAGAGTGTCAAGAGTCATCCATGAAGTAGTTCACCATGCAGGGAATAGGCTCGGAGTCATAGAAGATGTTACAGCGTTCTGGTTGAGCAGCTCTGTCCTTTCTGCAGTGTCAGAAGCATCCCAGATCTGTGTTGTCCTGTGTGGTAGCCCCAGGCTACACAAGGCTGCTGAGCCCTTGATACAGCTAATGTGGCTCAAGAACTAAATTTCAGGTTTCTTTTTCTTTTTTACTCTTTTGTTATTTTATCAAAAATAGAGGTTTTTTTCTCATATACTTTACCCTGATTAGAGTTTCCTCTTCCTCTACTCCTCCCAGGTCCTTCCCATCTCCATTCCCACCCAAATCCACCCTCTTTCTCTCTCATTAGAAAACAAACAGGCTTCCGAGAGAAAATAATAAAATAAAAACTAATAACAGAAAAAACTAACACATTGGAATAGGACAAAACAAAGACACACAAGGAAAAGAGCCCAGGAAAAAAGCACAAGAAACAGATACAGATGCAGAGACTCACTCATTTGCACACTCAGGAATGCCATAAAAACACTAAACTGTATATGCACAAAGAACCTGTAGGAGAGAGAGAGAGAGAGAGAGAGAGAGAGAGAGAGAGAGAGAGAGAGAGAATTCTCTCTCCTATATATATACTGTGTGTGTGTGTATAATAAAAATAAAATTTTAAAAAATCATGACAGAACATCACAAGACAATGAATCTCTACAGATGTGGCTGAATTTGTTTTCTGTAGACCATCTACTCTGGGCATGCAGTCAACTCTTAAGAATAATTTGTTTTCCCAGTGAGACTCTCTTAGAGAAAACTAAATTTTCATTTTGGGTGCTTATGAACTGATAATAGCTTCTGGGTTGGATGGAGGTATGTATCCACTTAGGTCCCTGGCCTATCTAGTATTAGGTTCTTGACAGCTCGAGCAGTGTCAGGCATGGGTTCCATCTCATGGAGTAGGCTTTAAATTCCATCAGAGTGTGATTGGTTAGTTCCACCATGTTTGTGCCACTGTTGTGTCAGAGTATTTTGCAGACAGGTCCCCACTGTAGACAGAAGTGTTTGTAACTGGACCGGTTTTTACCTTTCTCTTCTGGTAACATGCAAAGTACCTTTCAATACCAGGAGGCCTGAAGACTCTACTTAGGCACCAGCATGGCTTTTCCATATCCAATGAGATTATGTAGGTATTGTCTTCAGCAAAAGGTCTTACCATAAGCTTGTAGAGAGCAACGAACTGCCTTAGTAATTGCCTGGGTTATTTGTGGGCTTCCATGAGGCCAACAAATAAATTTTATGTAACCCATTTCTGGCACTGGAGGTTTCACTTGGTGGTGAGAAATGTCTAGTTGGGACTTCATCTCCCTTGTTTGGTAGTTTCATTTAGATCTCTTTCATATATGTATCTATTTGAAGAAGCTGTGGTAGGTTTCTTTATGATGCCTCAAATAGCCTGTAGTGTAAGCTGTCCCTTCTGCATTCCTTCCTTTACCTCCCCCACCATCGTTTAATCCTCCCCTTCTAGTCTCCACCCCACCCCCGTCTCTCCATAATTATGTGTTCTAGTTCTCCTTCCTTGGGAGACCCTTCTGTACTGTAAGTTTGGGTATGTTATGTTTGGGTTGTTATGTCCACTTTCATTAAATTCTAGAAACTCTTTCGTGTCTTTCTTATTTCTGTCTTGACCCATTCTTCGCTCAGTAGTGAGTTGTTCAGGTTCCATGAGTTTGTAAGCTTTCTGTTGTTTCTGTTGCTGATACACAGCTTTAATTTGAGATGGTCAGAAAGGATACAGGGAGCTCTTTAAATTTTCCTATAATTGTTGAGACTGGCTTTATGTATGAACATGTGGTCAATTTTGGAAAAAGTTCCATGAGGTACTTAGAAGAACATATATTCTTTTGTGTTTTGGTAAAATGTTCTGTAAATATGTTAGGTCCATTTGGCTTACAATGTCAATTAGCTCCAGCATTTCTCCGTTTTGTTTTTGTTTGTATGACCTGTCTATGGGTGAGAGTAGGGTATTATAGTCTCCAACTATCCGTGTGTGGGTGTCAATATGTGATTTAAGTTGCAGTAGTGTTTCTCTTATGAACTTGGGTGCACTTGTGTTTGGGGCACAGATATTAAGAATTGCCATGTCCTCTTGGTGGATTTCCTTGGATGAGTATGTAGTGAGCTTTCCTATCTCTTCTGATTAGTTTTGGTTTGAAATCTAGTTTGTCAGATATTAAAATGGCTACACTTTCTTGCTTCTTGGGCACATTTGTTTCTAATATCTTTTTCATTCTTTTACGCTGAGGTAATGATAAGGTTGTTTCTTGGGTGTAGAAAAAAAAAGAAAGAAAGAAAGGGAGCACATTTTCTAATCCAGTCTGTTAGCTTGTGGTTTTTTTCCCCTTCTGGGGAATTCAGACCATTGAGATATATATAGCTCAATGATTGTTGATTTCTGTTATTTTGTTGTGGTGTGTGTGTCTCCTCTTTTGATTTATTGGTCTGGGATTATTTATTCCTTGTGTGTTGTGTTTTCTTAGGTGTACTTAACCTCTTTACCTTGTAGTTTTCCTTCTAGCACCTTCTATAGGACTGGATTTGTAGGTAGATATTGCTTAAATTTGGTTTTATCGAGAATGTCTTATTTTCTCCATCTATTTTGATTGAAAGCTTTGCTGAATATAGTAATTCTGGGCTAGTATCTGTGGTCTCTTCAAGTTTGCAGCACATCTGTCCAGGCCCTTCTGGCTTTTAGAGTCTTCATTGAGAAGTCAGGTGTAATTCTAATAGGTCTGCCTTTATATGTTGCTTGGTCTTTTTCCCTTGCAGTTTTAATATTCTTTCTTTGTTCTCTACATTTCATGTTTTCATTATTCTGTACTGAGGGAAATTTATTTTCTGGTCCAGGCTATTTGCTGTTCTGTCTGATTCTTGTACCTTGATAGACATCTCCTTCTTTAGGTGGGAAAATGATCTTCTGTGATTTTGTCGAAAATGTGTTCTGTGCCTTTCACCTGTGTGTCTTCTCATTCTATTCCTATTATTTTTTACATTTGGTCTTTCTATAGTGTCCCAGATTTCCTGGATGTTTGTGCCAGGATATTTTTAGATTTAATAAGTTCTTCGACTGATGTATCCATTTCTTCTACCGCGTCTTCAGTGCCTGGGATTCTTCCATCTCTTGTATTCTGTTGGTGAAGCCTGCTTCTGAGATTCCTGTTCAAGTTCCTAAATTTTTCATTTCCAGATTTCCCTCAGTTTGGGTTTTCGCTATTGATTCTATTTCCTCTTTCAGATCTTGAACTGTTTTATTCATTTCCTTCCACTGTTTGTGTTTTCAAAGATTTCGTTAAGGTATTTATTCGTTTTCTCTTTAAGGACCTCTATCCATGAAGGCTATTTCTTGTGTTTCAGCTATGTTGCAATACTCAGGGCCTGCTGTGGTAGGGTTGCTGGGCTGTAGTAGAGAGATATCATTCTGGCTGCTAATGGTTGTGTTTTTATCATGGCGTCTAAGTACCAGGGTTTAGGAACATTGTAATTCTAGGTGCTGATGTCTTGTCTTTGTTGGATGGGTGTTTTGTTTCTTGGTTTCTCTTGCCCTCTCTGGTTCTTAGGAGGGTATGGTGGCTGTGTACTGCCTGGTAGGAAATACTTGAGATCCTGACAGCTGTGGCCATTGCAGGTTTTGGGTAAATTTGTTTCTAGGTATTGGGGAGCTGACTTTTAGAAATGAGGATGTCCTGGAAGGATGTGGTTGGGGAGACTCCACAGGACAGAGGAAAGTAGGTTGTTTCACCAGAATCAGCCTAATCCCCTGGAATGGGGGCAGAGAGTGAGGAGAGGCCACAAAAGGTAGTCTGCTATAGAGGTAGGCGTGAGATTAGGGGAACTGGACTTGGAGGAGAGGGGGGAGAGGTCTGCAGTTAGCCTATCTGCTTCCCTGCCTGGAGTCAAATTTTATGTTTTATTTAATTATTTATTCACTTTTTGTGTTTCGGTGCTGGACTCAAACTCCAGGTTTCAATCCTGCTGGGCAAGCACCCTTCCGCTATCCCCAGCCCTGATGTAATTAGTTTACATCTTAAACCTATCTGTAGTTAAGGGCTACTAGATTGGACAGAGCAGCTGGGCAGTGAAAGGCCTGCAGCAGAGAGCTCTGGCACCCCAGCGGCAAACACTGACAATCTGCTGTTCAGGCTTTCAGTCATAATATATTCAAGTACTGCTTCAGGATGGGCCAAGAAAGATAGAGACTGACATGCTATAGAGGGAGCAGAGACACTATTCAGCGGTGGAGTACTGTGTAAAGCCGTGGTTTTGATATCCAGAACTGGAGAAGGGAGAGTGTATGGGAATCTGTAATAATAATGACAAATAAGTAGTAACAATGAAAATGACAATAGTAAAAAAAATAGACTTTTCTGGAGTAAGCATTTCACATTAAAAAAACAAAACAAAAACCAGTATACCTACTCAAAATCCTGACTTCTATTACCTCCCAGGATGACTTTAAAAATAAAATCTTAGGTTATAAGACTTGACTGTTGGGTTGAGGATTTAGCTCAATGGTAGAGCGCTTGCGTAGCAAGCGCAAGGCCCTGGGTTCGGTCCCCAGCTCTGAAAAAAAAAAAAAGAAAAAGAAAAACAAACAAACAAACAAAAGACTTGACTGTTGTTTATTTAACACTCCAGAGTAGAAATTTTTAAACGATATGTTCAAACTTTTCAAAAACGCATTTGTACACATACATAGAATACCTGGTTACAAGGTTTCCTACCTCAACTTACAAACCTATGAATTCCTCCCCTCCTACTCATCTTCCCTGGGAATACATGAGAAGAAAACAGGAAAGAAATGAGGTCCTTCTAGATCTACAGTCAGAGGGAAGGGATGTTCCAGGATTGCCCCAGGGTTGGTGTTGATCTGAGAAATCACTACACATCCTGTGAAAAGACAGCATGAATTCAAAACAAAAAACTTCACACCTGTCCCAGACTTTGACATCACAAAGAGCCTTTGAGTATCTGAAACTTCAAGGTATTTATGAGCAGAGAAATAGGCATGAAATTCCAGGAAAGCTGTTTCAGAAATTCCCTCTTCAACCATACACAAGCAGAAAACTCTGAATTGGTAAAGAATTATGTAAAAAAAAAAAAAAATAGAAGAGAGCATAGAACCCAAGGTCCATGGAGAACAGATTAAACCATTCTGAAATAAAGTGATGTTCTCTCCCACACCAAAACAGAATCAATATGTATGCAACGATAAGAAGCTATCAGTTTGAAAGTGGGGAGGGGGTGGAAGGAGTTGGAGAGAGGGGACTTTAGAGGGGCTAGACTGGGGAAAGAGAGGGGAGGAGAAAAGTGAATTACTGTATTTTAATTAAAGATGTAAAAAGAATTAGAAAGAAACTCAAGAACGAAGCACTTGTTATAGGGAAAGGACAGAACAGGACTCACAGCAACACCGAGCATGACGCCACTTCCGTGGGAACTGAAGATAGGTCAGGGAGGGGAGGAGACCGATACAAGTCCTTTAGGATGCTGACAAAATAGTAAAGACGTAGGGGGAAGGGTTAACCATCCTACAGAGCTGGACGAAAGCAAGCAGTCAAAGAGGTAGTAAGTTCTCCCTTACCACAAGTGTTTCCATGAAAGAAACTACCTTTCCCTGTGCCAGCAGAGGGCAGTCTTAAAATAGGGACTTTGGAAGCCAGTGAAAGCATCTGTCCTTGTCAAGTCTACTATGGGAAGAAAACAAAGACTCAAAATCAAAACATTCCAGCAAATACTAATTCTCCTCCGAAATATGCATATGCACCACTGCAGTTACCACTGCCATCACCATCATTATCACTACCAACATTAATTTAAAAAAACTACTCTAATAAACACAGCAATTAAAATAGAAACAACCATCATTAATTTAAAAAAAAACCTACTCTAATAAACAAAGCAATTAAAATAGAAATAACCATCATTGATAAGAAGACCTACTCTAATAAACATAGCAATTAAAATAGAACCAAATATTCTTAGAAAAATACTTGAAGATAAAATTATCTTCAATAAGAATGTAAAACTTAAGGGTTCTAGATACAGCTTGGTGATGGGACACTTATAGCAAAGTAAAAAGGGGGAAAATGAAAAGAAAATTTAAAATTACGAGATACAGCCAAAAAAAGTGCTAATAGGGAAATTTATATCCATTGATGTCTACATTGGAAAAAGTAAAGATAGAAAATAAACCATCTGTCATTGTATCAAAAAGCCAGGAAAGCAGTAACAACCCAGCATAAAGAAAAACATAATAAAAAATCAAAACAAATATAAATAAAAAACTAAAAATATAATGCTTAATTAATACAGTCTAGGGGGTCTTGATTGGGTTCATTTGCTCTGCCAGTTCAAGAATTAAAAGGCAGGAAAAATCTCAAGGGCAAAAGGAGGCAGCAGAGAGATTTTATACACCACAGACAGAACCAGCTGCTGCAGATGTGTAGGGTGGGGGTGGGGCCATGCACCAGACACAAAGAGAAAAAGACCTTCTGCTAAGCAGAGCGGGGATTCAGAAAGCAGAGAAATCCTGTCTCTTTTCTAGGGCTGGGTTTTTGAAGACTCTGAAGAAGCTTCCTCCCCTAATTTAGCATTGATCCGTTTGAAGAAAGCTAGGGTGGTTGATTGGTCCACAACTGTTGTGCACCATGGCCTGAGTAGGCCTTGCTGGTGGGAGACAAAAGCCAACCAGGTCTTTGTTTTAAGCTGTTCTTATGATCAGCCGTAGAACTATATTTGGCAACCTAGATGGAATTGACAGATTCCTGAGCACATACAGCTTACTGAGATTTAACCAAAAGAATGTAAAGGAGCCAGGAAGAAAGGAAACTTCAATGGGTCTATAATAAAATTGAATCAGCAATATTTTTTGTTATTGTTGTTAAATAAAAGTCCACAAAAAAGTGTCTTCTCAGTAAGTCATGTTTGAAGTATTAGTAGATCTAATGATATAATAATGGTTCCTCTTTAAATTCTTCCAAAATGTTAAAAGGGAGTGGCAGACTCAAAAAATACAGATATCGTAATTCTCACTCATATTGAAATCTGTATTTTTTAGAGTCATGAAAGTAAAAGTAGACTAACTGTAGAGGGGAAGGGGACCAGGGAGAGAGACAAGAGGGGTACAGAGGGGAAAATATGATTAAATGCATTGGGTATGTATGTAAAATAGCATAATGAGGCTTACTGTTTGACATAATGAACATGCATACACTGTATACACACAAAAATCATAAGAATCAACACAAAGTGATGTTGACATAAACAGGACATATAGACCAACAGTCTAGAAAAAAAAATCTTAGATGGAAATCTGTGCATTCCCCAGCCAAAAGATTTTTGACAAAGGCTCTAAGAACGTTAGTTGAAGAAAGGGCAGGCTACTGTAACTGCTGGGAAAATTAAACCAACCTTCATCAGTAAGCAGGGCTATTATCAGAAAGACAAAGGGCAGTGCTGTGAGGATGTGGAGAAATCAGAACACTTCACACGGGCAGTGTGAAAGCATATTAGTCCATATGGATGGTGTGAACCTACAGTAGTACTCCACATGGACAATGGGAATGTACATTAGTATTTCACATGGAAGGTGTAAAGATATACCAGTACTTCACATGGACGATATGAACATACATTAGTACTTCATATAGATGATGTGAACATTAGTACTTCACATAGATGGGGCGAATATGCATTTAGTACTCCACATGGGTGGGGTAAATGTAAGTTTGTACTCTACATGGATGGTATGAACATACATTGGTACTTCATATGGATGGTATGAACACACAATAGTACTTCATATGAACAGTGTAAATGTATATTAGTGTAGACACTATAGAAACCGTTATGCAAATCACTCAAAAATCGAAAACAGAACAGCTACATATCCAGTAATCCCAATATGCATACATAGCCAAAGGAGATTAAATCTGTTTATCAAAGAAACATCTTTACATTCATATGCATCACCACTCAGACTACCCAAGAAATGGCCCACATCATCAACTGATGAATGGGTACAGAAAATATAGTATATATGCCCAAAAATAATACATTTATACACAGAGGGATGAAATGCTTCATTCGCAACAATATGGGTGAAACTGGAGATCATTATACTAAGTGAAAAAATTTCAAAGAGTTTATCTCCTTAGAGATGAAGAACATAGTGTGTGATTACCAAAAGCTAAAGAGCATGAGGGAGAAGGAGAGAGAGGGAAAGACTGGCCAATGATACAAGATACAGTGGATGGTAGTAAGATGTTCTGGAGTGCAACTGTATACTAAAATGACTATAGATAATAATAATATATCATATTTAAAACTTGAATATTTTCACCATAAAGCACTGATAAATGATTTGAGAAGACATATACTTAACATGACCTAAATATAACACAATGCTTTGTAAGTATTCACGACTTTCACGTCTCATGCATGCTTCAATATATATTTTTAATTAAAGAAAAAAATTAAAAATAAATGGGTATGAAAATGGAAGAAATATAAAGATTAATTTTACTCAGGAAAGAAGCCAGAAAAAAGATCTAAAAAAAATAAGGGAATCAATGTAGAAGTAATGATAAATTCAGAAAGAATACATTTCAATGAAATTTAATAAAAACCACAAAACAAAGAAAATAGGAATAAGATGGGGAAGCCAAAAATGGCTGAGAGAAAGTGTAGGAAGAGCAATAAACTAGAGGAGTCAGACATAAGTGTGTTTGGAATGCTTGAAGAATAAAGACAAAACAACAAAACTAATATTTAAAGTTGCAACCTCTGAAAGTATCCAAAACACCCTGAATATTTACTTAGATACAATACTTATTGTACTTAGGGAAACTCATTTGGTTCTTGGAAATAACACTGATATTTTATAGTCCATTTGTGTCTGAAAAAAAGATGTAAAACTTCACTTTTCTATATATACATAAATACATCACAGTAACTAATCCTTGATGATTCAGGGTCCCAAAATACTGTCAAACACTTTGGGGGAACAAGCTTGAACTTAGGCCTGTGAACGTGCATTCTCCATCTTGAACATACATTTCAATTTAGGATGTCGTGATGTCCAGTTTTCAATCTCCATCTCTAGCAAACCCTGTTTTTGTTTGATCATGGCCTATAAATGTAAGAGTTTTCATCTAGTACAATAGCTAGAAAACAGGGTAAAATTTATCTGTCCAGAGCATAGAGTTTTATTAAAAGAATAATTTCAAACTCATCAAGATATGAGATTGTAGTTTTTCTTTACATCTTTATTATCTACTGTATCAAGGTTGATAATTCAAACATGAAAAGTGGTTGGTCAAATTGAGGTGTTCTATGAATAGAATAAGCATACTGGATCATAAAGATTTTTGAGAAAAAATAGAGACTGAAAATTTTAGCAATAGTCTCATATTATTTTCATATTATTATAATTATAATAACATGGTAAAGAACATTTTAGATATATTGGGTTAAATAAATCATTAAATTTAATCTTCTGTCTCACTTTGAACTTACCAGTAGGAAGTCTTAATTTACGTTTGTAATAGGGGAGCAATGGGGGAGCAGGTATGATCGTGAAATGTCATATACAGGTATGACAATCTTAATATTTGGCATTGTGGTACCAAATATTCTCAAATGTCTCTAGACGAAGTGAAGTGGGGGTATTTTTGTTTTTTTTTTATATCTTTCCTAGATTTCATCCACTTCTAAATATCAGTCTATGCCATATCCCTTTCCCCCTGGGTTATCAGGGTCTGTGGATAGGAAAGCCCAGAGACCCATTTTCTGCCTTGACAAATCTCACAGTCTAGTGAAGAGGCTGGATAAACAGGCACCACAGTCAAACTCAATAAAGTCTATGCTGCTATTGTGGGAAGATTCTAATTGCCTTAGGAAAAACGGAACACTTCTTTTTCCAGGAAATGACTACCTGAGATGGGCTTAATCACACTAGCTGTGCATCAATGGGGTGGCTGCATAATGAAAATGTGGTACAAACACACAATGGAATTTTATTCAGCTGTAAAGAAAAAGGAAACTATGGAAATCATGGGTAAATAGATGGAACTGGAAAAGTTATACTGAATGGGGTAACCTATACCCAGAGAGACAAAGGTTTGCCTATTTTCTTAATATGTGGATCTTAGCTTCTCATTTTAACTTTATGTATCTAACCTGGAGTGCCTGTAGAAGCCAAGAAACTAAAATGGTAACATTGGGGGGGATGTCATAATGGATGTGGACTAGTAGAACATGGGTGACACGAAAGTAAAGAGGGGAACACTGGAGGTGGAAAGGTCAGCAATGGGGTGTAGAACAGAAAAGATGAAAAGATTGGCGGGGAGGGGGTTAACTGACATGAAGGATGTATGAAAAAGCCATGTGGAAACACACTACTTTGTCAGCTAATTTCAAAATACAGGTTAAATGGTTAGAAGGGTGATATCCTGCACAGCGGGCTAATGTGCCTCTAGAATCCATTGTTTATCAAACAAAATCCCAATGTCGGTGTGGGGTAAGAACTGGGAGAAAGGGAGAAGAGAATAGTGATAACTATTGCAAATTAGTCCTCATGGCAGCTCTGGTAGTTGTCAGTCTTGGGTTGTACGAGACGGGGCCTGCCAACAGCCAATCATGGATTGAGAAGGGGCTAAGGGGTTGCCAGCCTTTCCTACTGAACTAGGGGGAGGGCTAGTCATTGACTTCAGCTGTGTATCAAATGGTGATCTCACTCCAGTGGATACTTTCCAATCCCTCGCTAACACAGAAGATCCTAGTTAAAATCAAGGGGTCATCAGAAAGAGAAAAAGAAAAACGGGGAAAAAAGTGTATGTGGGGAAGAAGAAAGAGAATAAAAAGGGAAAAAGAAGAAAAATGTGTGTACTTAAGAAAGGGAATAAAAGCAAATGGGGTGAAGTTAGACATAAGGCACTGTGTGTGTGTATGATGTTGTTAAATTCTTACTATTCTTTTTTCCTTTAGTATTCTTTTATTAATTGAGTTTTCTTAGACACAAAGAGATTCTGAGCCTCTGCAATCCGAAGTTCCATTCAAGGGGAAAGGTGCTCCGAAGAAGTCACGGTCAAGTGTACAACAGTGTGTGAGAAAGGTGAATGTTAGACATTGACAAGAAGCCTTTATGAAAATAACCCTTCTTGACTCTGTCCCACCCTATCAACCTAGCTTGGAAAGGGACACACATCATGCAGGGACACACTTCTGATCATCATCTGAGCATCACTCAGATTCCTCATCTGAAGGACATGGTACAATCACCAGCTCTTCACAGATAAGTAAGGCTGCAGAACTTGGCAGAAGACTGGATTACAGTGTCTGATGATATTAATTCCCTAGGCTCTGTTAAAAATCCTAACTTTTGGTAAAACCCATATTAAGCTCTTATTTCCTGGTCTGTAAAGCAAAGACAATCCTCACTATCTTAGTGATGAGGTAAAGGCTATATATCAAAAGCTTTCACTAAGTGAGTTTATTAAATGAGTTTTTTAATCACCATCCACCTGTAGAACCTCTACGACTCGGGTCACCCAGCCTCTTATTCCTCCTTTGTCTCTTGTCATCTCAGTCCAGATAAAACTACACCGGAGTTTACAAAAGTGCTATTTTCATTGCCAAATGTATGGGAAAGGTTTTCTTTTCTTTTTTCTCTTCCTTCCTTCCTTCCTTCCTTCCTTCCTTCCTTCCTTCCTTCCTTCCTTCCTTCTTTCTTTCTCTCTCTTTCTCTCTCTTTCTTTCTTTCTCTCTCTCTTTCTTTCTTTTCTCTCTCTCTCTTTCTTTCTTCCTTCCTTTCTCTCTCTCTCTTTCTTTCTTTCTTTCTTTCTTTCTTTCTTTCTTTCTTTCTTTCT
>CABHPR010144484.1:0-14951 GCA_902168415.1 Peromyscus melanophrys | reverse complement strand
TCTTTCTTTCTTTCTTTCTTTCTTTCTTTCTTTCTTTCTTTCTTTCTTTCTTTCTTTCTTGTCTCTTATTACAACTAAGCAAGGAAATGCTCAAAGACTTCTACATCCTGACCATTCCCAGGATAAACTTCCTACAAGTGTATTTGTTTGCCATTTAGTGCTGGAACACACATCCCTACCATCACATGGGCTCAAATCAGTGCCATCTGAGACCCTGAGGATGACAGAAGAGGTGACATCCATGTCTCAATAAAGGAAGGAAGGAAGGAAGGAAGGAAGGAAGGAAGGAAGGAAGGAAGGAAGGAAGGAAGGAAGGAAGGAAGGAAGGAAGAAAATAAATTACTTGATACATCTATCAGGCTTTCTTAGGTGTCTATATTAGGACTCTAATGTCAGGTCTTGCTTTTTGTTATTTTGACTTGCTGACATGTGGAGACATACTAAGGAGAATAAACCTTGCTATGGACTAACCAACATTCCTCCCATGATCTGTGGTCCCCTAATGATCCTTAACCCATTGTTCCATGCAATAGTTGTTACCCTTGGAGCAAGTTTAACACTTCAGTGTTTAAATGATAGTTTATAGGATGGTTGTTCACCATAAAAAGAATCCTTTTTATAATATGGGGAGTTTTCTAATAGCTTTTTTAAGATGAAGGGAATCTTTTTGACATCTAAAGTATAACCTAATTTCTCATTATATGTTTATTATAACTTCCTAGCACTTGGATCTTGGTGAGTTTCTGGATTCTATTCCTTTATTACGCTCACAGGATTCTTTGGGGAAATTGCTCTTTGATGCAAGGGGAGCAGAGAAAGTGCAAAATGGGTCTGTAGTGTCTGGGGTTCAAGTAAGTAAGGGGCTCGGAAATGGTAGAGAGATGCCGTGAGGAATGGCTACTGTGGTCAATCAGAAATTTTAAGCAGAAAGAAAGAGAGATGGATTACACCCTTATCTTGAACTAAAGCAACTTATTTGTCTGGGTTCAAAAAGTCACACAGCTGTCATTAGTAATAAATGGCCCCATCCTTATTTACACCCACTGAGATGATCCAGGGCATAAACCATAGACAGCATTCACAGCCTGTTTGACATTGTTTGTGATTCTGAGCCAAGACATACAGATTGATATTTTCAGGTCTTCCAGCCTCTCCTCGCCAGTGCAGAGCTGATCAGACATGTCATACAATCTGTCTTCTTTGCCAGTCATGTTCACTCTGTGGTCCACATTGTAAGGCACACTACTGTTGGGCCAGGTACAGTTAAAAGCAGTTTGCCAGAATTCAATGGTCAAGACATCATTTGGATCCTTGCTAGGGTGTACATCATAAAGAAGTTCTTTTAATCCTGGTATAACGGCTCTTGGTATTGCAAATCCAATACTCCCTCCAAAATATGGAAAGTACTCGGGCTTTGCAATGAGGGCTGAGGTGATCCAGGTTTCGCTGGCAATCCATGTCCTGTCAGTTATGTTATGATGAATCATTTCCAGCACAAAGGGGCTGAGGTCAATGTCAGAGGTATAAAGTACAACGACTCTGGCAGTGGAACTCTTCACTGCATTAACAGCTTTTTGCATTTTCTCATTGGAGTAGACTGAGAATGGTTTCAGAGAAAGCAACACAGAGGTTGGCAGTCTCTACTTTTTCCCTAAAGGATTTTATTTCATATTTTCCATAATCATCATCAGCTACAATAGCACCTACCCAGACCCCACCAAACTGTTGGATGAAATTAACCATGGCCTGAGACTGATCTTATCACTGGCTACTATGCAACTACAATATGGAAACTGGAATTTGTCACTAAAGAGCTGAGCAGGAAGAAATACCACCAACTTACAACTGATAATATTTAGTTAATGGAAGGCATAACTTCTGAATATACTTACTGAGAGGGAGTGAACTGGACAGGGCTCACTTTTCCACCCATCCTCCCATAGATAATGACTTTCTACTCCTCCATTTACCTGGAGGAAAATGCTTTGATTGCCTTATCAGCGCAAAGGACATCGGGGCTGCTAGTTATTAAGGTGAAGACACCTGATATGCTAGTTTTCGTGGTGGAGGTTGGGGGGACCATACCCCTGATAGGAATGCCACTTGTTCTCATCCAATCTCTTCATCAGCTTTAGCTCTCATATACAAACATGAACGAATGAGCCCAGCTCTCAGTCCACTCAGTAGCTCCAGCTTCTCTCACTTATACTCTTTCTTCCTCCACCCTCATCTGTTCCCAATACTTCCCATCTTGTCTGTCTTCCTCTCTTTTCCTAATGTACTCTTCCAAGACTTTTGTCTATGTAGGTCTTAAAACTTAATTTGAGACAGATGATAAAAAGTGCTACTCCAACCTTATACCTAAGCAATATCTCCAATATGTCACTAAACACTCATTTTATATGTGTGTATTAAATAAATGAAGGAGCACTTTTTTATCTTAGCATCCATTGATCTTGAGATGTATTTCCTATCTTTGGAAACGTACAAACGGAGGTAAGCTAATCACATGCTCCTGAGTGCATGTAGTTTACCCTCCATGTTATCCACTGTAGTTTAGAACTTGTTACTTCTCCCCTACACAATCTGATGTTACTGAAAAGTCAGCTCAAGTAGGGTCATCTCTAATGCCATAGCTCCCAGTCTGCCAGTCATGAACCCAGACTATTCTATGCCCTCATTTCTTCCCCTTTTGTCCTGGTCTTACACTGACAGCTACAGTTACACCCTTCTTTAGAACTACACAAGCAGCCACACCTAGAGGACATGTACAAAAAACTGTGTTTCTGAAGCAAAGACAATGGATTTCAATAACTTGCTAAAGAATTCATCCGCTTGTGGGAGGAGTAACTAATGTTTGAAAAGGCCATATGGAAACCTAGTATTTTATAAGCTTCATATAAATAATACATACTCATATAATTTATATCATATAAAAGAATTTAGTTTGAGTTACCTTACTCAGGGGAGTATGCTCACCCCTGAAGCCACAGGCTGCTAAATAAAAAACCCAGTGCCAGGTGTGGGATATCTCCCCTCAAATTTGGGTCAGAGGTGTCCCAGAAACCCCTGAAACAATACAGGCTATTATGATTGCTCTTTGTTGCCCATGAGAAGTTGATGGTAAAACCTTATTGATGAAGATACCACACACATTGGTCACAGGGTGTGGAGTTGGTACTCACCAGGAAGCTTCCTTCCTGCTGGCCAGCTTTCATGGTACTAGAAGACGCTATGCAGGCGGCTGGGGTTAAACAAGTCATCAAAAGTCTTCCTCAGCTATGAACCCTGTGAAATGCAGTCATTTCTGGCATGGCAAGATATACTCATGGGTACAATAGTGGCATGAATATTATAGTATACCTTTCTGATTTGGATTTAAAGCCTGCTCCACAGGAAGGCAAACATACATAGATTTGGAAGGCTGGGGATTTTATAGGCCCTAAGAGTGAACAATACTAGTATTATTCTGCTGAACAGATACAATATCAAACTTTCCTCTAAATTCTTATCTCTATCTGTACAGTAGTGGAGCTCTAAGACTTTATCAGAGAAGTGTCTGTGCAGCTACAAAAGAAACATCTATCTCATAACCTGCTTGCCAAGACTCGGGTATCATCAGAGAGTGAGAGCATTAAGAATCAGAGCTCAGGGAGGACTGGAACAAACCCATGTCTTCTAGACAGGACAGGACCGCTGCACTCATGTCCTCAGAGATCATGGTTACCTGCATAAGCCAGGGAACATCCTAGCATGGAAGAGGAAGGTGTTCATGAGTTCCCATTCCTAACAGAGGAGATGTGGATAACTGATGGATTCTGGGGGAAGGCCATTCAGCTTTTTTTAAGAGTATGGCTCCTAGTAGGTCGACCCCTTACCCAGGAGTACATGGAAAGAACAAGTTAGACTCAATGGGTTAATAAGACCGAAAAAAAAAAAAAAAAAAGAGGACATGAATTTGGGAAGGTAGAGAGGTGGAGGTAGATTTGGAAGGTGTTAGAAGGAAGAATGGGATTGAATACAATCAAAATACCTTGTATGAAATTCAGAATGAGTAGAAATATTTTAAAGGAATTTAACCACATAAGATCTTGTTACTTGTGGCTAGAGAGATGGTTCAGTGGTTAAGAGTACTTGCTGCTCTTGTAGAGATCTGAATTCAGTTCCTATCACTTATATAGGAGTTCACAACCATTCATAAACCCAGTTACAAGGGATTCAACAGGCACAAATATGGTACACACATATGTGTCTAGGCAAAGCTTTCATATATATAAAGTAAACTAAATATATCTTTTTAAAAAAAATTTGGTCTGTTGCTTTAAAGCAGTAACAATAACAAAAATTACCTTGTTATTTGAACCACTTGGACTTTGACTTCCCCTCAAGGAAATTAGAGCTGATAATTTAAATAATATAGATGGCTGTTCAATTTAGTAATGAGATAACAAATATGAAAGTGTCACCTAGGACATTTACTTTTGCCTTCTTTTTAGATTTACTGAAAAACTTGAGGGAGCACATCTGACTAAGGATCCTTGACCCATATGAGATCTCTCATTAGTATTTGATAGAAGACAGGCCTCACCAGAACAGCAGTTTGGCTAAGCTACACCAAATCCACACCTGGGGTGCCAGCTGAGTCACCCACCCTTTCCTTTATTTCGTTTCTCTCTGTTTTCTGTTCCTGCTATATTTGCACTTGCAGTTCTATAAGAAATACTATGCAGGGCTGAGGCTATGGCTTGGTGGTGCAGTGTTTGCTTAGCATGAGCAAAGCCATAGATTCTGTGCCCAGTACTACAGATGAACAAACAAACAAATAAAACACAAGCTATAGTCCCTTCCCATTGCTTTAGTGCCACTAGTAACTTTTACCATCATTCACATTAATATTCATGTCATTCACAATAATAATTAATATTCATAGCATGAATTTGTAAGCTATTAATTGAAAAATGCCAGTGTCCTGCATGAGACACCCACCCCTCTATGAGATATTAGTCAGGTGTGTCTCAGAGGCCTACAAAATAACTCAGATCATTGCCTGTACTCTTGGTTGCCCAGAATAACTTGATGATAAATCCCTACTGCTGAAGACACCACACACTTTGATTGCAAAACATAGAAAACTCAACCTGAAATTAAGCAGAAGCTTCCTCACCAATGACTAGCTTACATAATAGCAGAAAGTGCTATGTAGACTCCTTGAGGAGAAAAATTATCACAGTTTTATATAGCTGTGATCTTTGTGAGCTACAATATCAACTTTCCAGGCAAGATGTGCCCACTGGTGCAATAGTGGCATGACTTTTATTGGGGGTAGTCAACTGCTTTCTGACGGGCTTGAGACCCACTTCCCAGGACAGAATTCACGCCTAGTACTGCAAATCTAGTCACAAGCTATGAATGGGGAGATTGTAGGCTTCTGAGAGAATATGTTACTGCTGCTGTTTTGCCTTCTAAATTTTTTATGTTTATTTCCATAGATTAGCATTAATCTAGGCCTTGCTCAGAGAAGCTTCTGTTTGCCATAGGCGATGGTTAATTTAGAGACTCATAGGCTCATAACTGGCTAAATGCTGAGAATGAGTGACTATTGAATGTTCAGCCTAAATGGAACATCTTTTCTGCCTACTCTAAGGTTCAGAGAACATTGAGGGAGACAAAGTAGAAAAATAGTGTAAGCATAGGAAGATAGGGAAGAGTGTTGTGATATTCCGTCTTCTGTATACGACATTGTTGCTGTACCCAAGAACTCACAGAGGCAGTAGTTATCTGTGTAAGACTGAACTATAAGCATTCCATCATGGATGGGGATGGGCTCATAAGTCCCCACCACTCCCTAAGAAGTTATAAGCACTTAATGGTTGCTGGAGAAGGGAGAAGAAAATTCCTCAGTGGTGTATCTACTGGTAAATTACCCTTGGTCAAGTAAATAATCCCACATCCATGCTCACTCAAACAATCTTAGTTAAATGCAGTGGAACACACACACACACACACACACACACACAGCATGAAAGTATGAGGCAGACTTGTGAAAAACATAGAGTTGGATAAGAGGTGGAGGAAGATAAGAGAGGATAATGGGAAGGATATGGTAGATGTGATATGACTTGTCTTTGGAAATAATTATAGAAATTTTTAATGTTTTTACATAATCCATTATTCACGCTATCAGCTATTTTTATGTTTAAATATATCACTCTCTCTGAATTTAAAATAATTTGCAAAGTTATAAAAAATAGTAGCCCTTAATTATACCCATCTTGTAAAATTCCTAGGCCCATTTTAGCACGGTAGTGTGATGGTTTTGGTCATAATCCCAAATGAAAGTCTGTATTCTAGCTTACTGATGAATTGAGGGCCTATACCCACTTACTCACAACTGACTTTACCTTCACAAGTGACCCTGTAGGTGACATTCTTTTGCAAATGACCCTGTTCAAATGACTTCTAAGTCACCAAATATCTTACTAGTCTTCATTTTCTGAAGTGTGGGTAGTTCACATAGTCTCCCCTTATAAGTTAAATATGTTGCTGACAAGACTAACTGAATAGCTTGATTCTCAGAGGGCTCTCTCCCTAGATGCCCTTCAGAGTTTGACTTCATCTAATAAAATGTCACACTGAATGTGTGACCACTCCTCACAGTTAACAGCGTAAGAATCCCTCCTGAGCTTACGGGCTTAGTCTACAGTTTTCTCAGAAAGCTTTGGAATGATTCCTCACTCATGCTTGGCCTCTCTTTCTTACCAGAAGGCAACTGTTCCTGAGCAATTACCCTTTGGTTGCCAAGGATACCCTTGGCAATTGTATGCTTAATACACACACAGTGATTTGTCCAAATCCTCTGAGGAAATTCTGTGCTCGAAACCATAAAATCACGAGCGTACATTATTTTAAACTATATTTATATTTTAAAGCTAGCATTTTATACTTACAATTGCTCCTCATTCCTCATTCTTCACCTAGGTCATGAATTAGATTCAGGTTGAGGAGGCTCCTGATTTGTGCAGCAGCATCTGGTACTCAGCTTGGGAATCTTTAGAATACAAGTATTTTATCAGGGCCATGGTGATTGCATCCTCCAAATGTCATGGAACTCATCAAAGATAAAGCACAGAACACAGAAAGCCATATCTGTGCTCTCACAGGAAGGATCTTCTGAAATGCACACTGATGAATCAATTTCAGCACCTCATTTTCCATCATAACTCCTCAGGCAACTTTTTCATTCAGTTCTCTTTACAAGTGAAGAGACATGAGCTCACATGGCTAATGTATGCTGAGATTCAGACACCAAAGCCCATGATCTGCTTTAGACCTCATAGAAAGGAAACAAGCAGGTGCAGGAGGTAGATTATTGGTCAAGTCTTCACAAGTTGGCTCTCTCTTCCTTTCCTGGGGTCCCAAGCCTCTGATCACACAGCAGAGCTCTTTAAAACAAGCACTCTTCCCACTACTCTGAGGGTCCTAATAAGTCAGGAATGCTCTGGTTGTGGGTGAGCCTTTCCAAGAGTTAGATTCAATAGCACATCTATTGAATAGTTATACTGCCAGAGTATTAAGTAGTATGTCTTTTGAATAATAATAATACTGTCCAAGGAGGCAATGACAAGCTGTTTTGGTACCTGTCAAAGTAAGTTTTTTTTTTCCTGACAGACATCCAAGTGCCATTTCCACAGATCTCTGACAATGTAGGCAAAAGGCAACCAGACAGATGTTAATCACGTGTGTCTTCACCTAGATTCCTAGATCAGCGATGGTGACCGAATATATTCCCCACTCCACAGTGTTCAATATAATAAAAGAATAGTAGTCATTGGTCCAGAAAGGAAGCTGACGATAATCCTGTCTTAGTTAGGGTTGCTATTGCTATGTGAAACACCATGACCAAAAGCAACTTGGGGAGGAAAGGGTTTCTTTCACTCACACTTCCATAAAACAGTTCATCATCATATGAATCTCACAGAAGAGCCCCCTCTGTGTCTAAAGAGAGACAGCTCTCAGTTATAGCCAAGATGAAAGGCACCCAGACACTGCAGACATAAATATTTCTCAGCATTTGCTTTGCTGAACTAAGACAGCCACAGGTTGCTACTCCTTTTACTGCATCTATTTTCAGGGAAAACACTGAGGGCAGGCACTCATAGAGGGCAGGAACCTGGAGGCAGGAGCTGATGCAAATGTCATGGAGAGGTGCTGATTCCTGGCTTGCTTCCCATGGCTTACTCAGCCTGCTTTCCTATAGAACCCAGAACCACAAGCCAAGGGAGGTCTTACTCACAATGGTCTGGGCCCTCCCACATCAATCACTAGTTAAGAAAATGCACTACAGTCTGATCTGATAGAGGCATTTTCTCAGTTGAGGCTCCTTCCTCTCTGGTGACTCTAGCTTATGTCAGGCTGATGTAAAACCAGCCAGCTCAGTCCCCTTCAGGTACAAGGTCTATTAGAGTCAAAGAGCCTCAAGGCCAAAAGTGGTCCTTGAGATGAGAGTAAGCCTTAAAGGGAAGGAGAGGATTCCCTTTAAAAGCCATGGAGAGCTTCTTTAAGAGTAGGGAAAGACAGAGCTAGGGAAAGAGAGAGAGGAGCCATGACAGGGATGGGGGAGAAAGCCAGAGGAGCGTTTTGAGAGAGAAGCATTCAAAACACATTGCTGAACAAATGCCCCCACCCCCACAACCCCATTCCCACAGAATACTGCAGACCAATCCCCAGGGCGAAGAGGAATCAGACTTATAACAACCTTTTAGGGGGTGGTGGGAGGTTCACGTCATGGGGTTTAGTTCAGTGTAACATACATGACAGAGAGCATGGAGGAGCTGGGTACCATAAATTGAGAAGTGTCAAGTCATAGCACAGACTGCTTCTAACTCTCTCTCCTAGAGAGAGCTGCCGGGAGGTGTGACCTGGTTCCATCTCTTAGTGAAAGCCCATGTTCAAGACACACTTCCGATGTTTGATCCCTTCAGCTCAATGAGGACCCTTCCAAGAACAGGGCCAAGTTCTGTCTGCTTATCTTTGTCCCTAACCAAAGAAAACACCAGAGCCTCTGGAGGCTTTCATCTCATCAACACAGAGAAACCGGATTTAAAGGTATTGTATGGATTCCGGGAGACCGTTCAACCCCAAGCCCTCTGATGAAGCCCCTTGGGTGCTGCTGAGAAGCCAGAGCACCACAGCCATTGCAGTGAACACGTGCTGGACCACAGCCTGTCAGGTGTTTCTTAATCATTCCTTCAGTTTTAAGATCATTTGGAATTTTGACTAATGCCCATTCCATGATAGCAGATGGATGAATACATTGATCTCCTTCATCTTTTTATTTCATATGCAGACTGTCTAAGTCAGTAGGAAATTAACACAACACTCAATTATATATATTTAAGTTGCCCCTATTATTTTAAGTTACATTAATAATTTCAAAGTAGGATGCTACAGTTTATAAATTGCTTCCTCCTGCTTTGGTCTCATCTTCCTCTAAAGCTTTTAGTGTTGAAAAAGCTCCTGGTGGCACCCGGTCTCAGCTTTTGTGTTCCTCGACATACGCTGTATTCCACCTGGGCCAATGGTTGCAGCCTCTAAACACACGTGAAATGCATACCACTTCTTCTAAAAATCAGTTAAGAATTTACTGCCTGTAATTTGAACTTTGCAACATAATATCTTGTTTGTGTCTTGATTTAAGAGAAATGGAAGAATACAGTTTTGATAAGGACATTGATATGAGACTCAGATTATTGATGCGAGGCCATGACAGGCTTAAATGGACTTTTGGATTTTTAATTATTCCAGCACACACTTCTTGTCACAGAAGAATCCCCTCTGTGTCTAAAGAGAGACGGCTCAGTTATAGCCAAGATGAAAGGCACCCAGACACTGCAGGCATAAACATTTCTCAGCATTTGCTTTGCTGAACTAAGACAGCCACAGGTTGTCACTCCTTTTACTGCATCTCTTTTCCGGGAAACAATTTGACATCCTAATTAATCTCCCGCTGTGAAATTAGCTGACTTGAAAAGCAGCCGTGGTTTAGCATATGTACCCTAGAGTGTCCTCTTTCTCCTCAGGTGCAGCCCGTGCATAGCTGCAGTGTCCTGGGGCTGCATGGCAACTGTGAAGATGATGTGGGTTCCAGTTTGAATATTCTATCCCCACAGGGTCATGTGTTGATACCACCCCTTCTGGTGGTGCTGTTTTGGAAGGTTCTGTAAACCTTAGGGAGTGCCATCTAGCCAGAGGAAGCATCTAGCCGTAAGGAATATCACCTGGTTCCCACTGAAGGACAGCCTGCCTCCTAGTACCCCTCTGGTCACTTGGCTTCACGTCCAGATGAAGTGAAAGATCCCCTCCGCTAGTCTCCTGCTGATGCTCTGCCCATGCTCACGGGGCAAGTGACTTTGGGCTGGACCCTGTGAAGCTAGGAGCCAGGATAAATCTTTTCACCTATAAGTGTTTCTCTCAGGCATTTGTTCATTCATACAGAGGCAACGGACAAAGCACACAGTCGACTACTACTGGCCAACTAGTCTAATCCTACCTGTGAAGAGCAAATACCCATCTTTAAAGTCAGGAAAACGGCCAGATTTGACTCCAATCTGAAAATGCTGACATGTTTATCTCTCTCTGCCGGTTCTATACTAAAAGTTGACTGCATCAATCTATAGGTAGTTTTAAAATATTTTTGCAGCTTTATCATATAATTAACATTCCATTAAGCAAACTCTTTAAGGTATATAATGCAGTAGCATATACCTTTAGTATATTGATAGAGTTGTATAGCTTAGTATGTTGATGGAGTTGTATAGCTTAGTATATTGATGGAGTTATACACCACAGTCACCCTTTAACTTTACAAGATTTCCCTCTTCTCAGCAATGCTGTGGGGCAATGCCCTGGTACACTGGTTTAATAAAACACTGATTGGCTAGTAGCCAGGCAAGAAGTATAGGCAGGGTGAGCAGCTTAGGAGAATTCAGGGAAGAGGAAAGGAGTCAGCCAGATACAGAGGAAGCAAGATGACAAGGCAGAACTGAGAAAAGGTACCAAGCCATGTGGCTAACCATAGATAAAAATTATGGGTTAATTTAAGTGTAAGAGCTAGTCAGTAATAAGTTTGAGCTAAAGACAGAGCAGTTATAATTAATATAAGCCTCTGTGTGTTTACTTGGGGAAAGCGAGTGGGAGGGATTTGTCCCAACCATAGGTTGGGCGGAACACAGGAAAACTTCCAGCTACACAACAAGGAAACCTCATTTACCAATCCTCCCTCACCCCGACTCCTAGGCAGCCACTCACTTCACCTTCCATGTCTGTACATTTGCCCTCTCTAGACATTTCACTTTAAAAAAAAAGCGACATGTGTTTTGTGTTTAGCTTTTTTCATATAAATTATGTATTAAAGTTTATCTATGATGCAGGATATGCTAGTACTTCATTTTAATAACTTTATAAGATTTATATGCCACAAATTTTATCCAGTTGAAAAGCTTGATCAAGTGAGGTTTGTTACCTGTGAGGATCTGCAGCCAGCACATGGACTAGCTTTAGATGTTTTCACCAACCAAAAGGAAATAATTCATCCTATCTGATCACCCCCATTCCACTCCAGCACCATCCCAAGACCTAGATAATCACTGATTTGTTTTCCTGCCATGAAATATGTTCTTCTGGAAATTTATGCCAATGAAATCAGACAATATGTGGCCATCTTTACCAGCTTCTCTGGTGTAGTTCAGAGTTTTTCAAGTTCTGTCTGTATTGAAGCATGTGTCAGTACTTTCTTCCTTTTTACTGATCCATTCTCTTTTTGCCTCATGACAGTGATTTGTAAGAATTCACTACATGCGTTTGCCTTTTCGTAGCTGATGCACGTTTGGACCTTTTCCATCCTGGGCACCACGAGCAGTGCTCCTGTAAACATTCTAGTAGAATGTATAGATGTGTGCTCTCAGTTCTCATGACAAATCCCAGGGCACAACTGATAGATCACATGATGACATTGTTCGCCTTTGAGAAACTTCCCAGTTGTTTACTGAAGCAGTTGGACCATTTCTCCACTCCCACAGCAATGTCCAGTTCTAGTTTCAGCAGCCCTTTGCAAATGTATTGCCTCGCTTTGTGAATTGTGCCATAGCTTATATTCCCATATATGCTTTGCTTTGCTTTTCCCTAATGCAAAGTATCTCAAAGTAAACCATGCCTGGGTGCCTTCTTTAAGATGGTGTCAAATTTTTAACTTCTAAATTTAGGTTCATGATCTCTTTTGAGCTGATTTTTGAATATGAAATAAACTAAGATCTAAGGGTTTTGGGCTGTTTGTTTGTTTGTTTGTTTGTTTTGTTTTCCCCTATACACAATCAACTATTCTGGCAAATTTCTTTCTTTCTTTTTTTTTTTTAAGTATGATTCTTTTCCAATTGAATTATTATGGCACCTTTGGAAAAAATTGACTAGCTGTTAATGTAAGGATTTATTATCTCAGTCCATCCCATCACCCAGTTGTCCATCTTCAGGCTGCCTTCATTATAGTATTCTTGCAGAGATTGAAATTAGGATGTGAACTCACAGAGACTGAAGCAGCAAGGACAGGGCCTATACGGGCCTGCACCAGGTCCTCTGCGTGTATATTATAGCTTTCATTTTAGTATTTTTATGGGACTTTTAAGTGTGTGAATGAGTCAGTCTCTGATTCTTGTGCCTGCTCTTGGGACTCTTTTCCTTCTGTTAGTTTGCCTTGTCCAACTTCAATGTAATAGTTTTTGTTTTACCTTATTTTGTTATGTTTTGTTGTTGTCTCTTAGAAGCCTGTTCTTTTCTAATAAGAGACAGAAAAAGAGTGGATCCAGATGGGAGTGGAGGTGGGGAGTAACTGGGAGGAGTAGTAGGAGAGGAAACTATAATCAGGATATATTGTATGAAAAAAGAATCTATTTTCAATAAAAGGGGGAAAATAAAATAAAAGAAATCAGGACGTGTAAGCCTTCTGACTTTGTTCCTTCCTCTTGAAATCGCATTAACGGTCCTTTCATTACCATGTGAATTTTAGGATCTGTTTGCTATTTTTGAAGGAAAAAAAACAGCTGGTATTTTCACAGGCTTTATGTTGAATTTATGATAAATTTGGAGAGTAGCTGCCACCTTAATAATTAAGTTCATGTATCTGATGACCCATGTCATTTTCAGAAGATCTACATCTGTCTTAAGATCAAATCCATCCACACCAGGCCTTCCCAGGTCTGTCTTTAACCACCCTACTGAACTACACAGCTCTTCACAGCAGCCTTCCCTTTGCTGCCATAGAACACACCATTAGCCACACAGGCCTGCCCTTGACTCCTGCACATGTACCCCACATTCCTTGTATGAGGAGCTTTCTCCCTGTATATCATCGCCCAGAGCACCTCATTTCCTTCAGACCTCAGCTGACTTTTCATTCCTCTGATGAAACTCCCATAGTCGATTTTACTTGCCTTGTGTCTATTCCAGGATGGACTTTAGGTTATTTGATGGAAAATAGTTTAAATTTGATTCAAAATTAGTTGAATGTCATGGTAGTTAAAATACATACTATCAGTCTCTGTTTTAGGCAATATTAGAAATTGTGTTATAACTTTTTGTATTTCTTTGCACATCTCAAGTGGTATTTATAAAATATGGAGGATGTAAAGAGAATATTTTCCTTCTTTTTCCCCTTCTATTTCCTCCCAAAATTGTGATTTTCAACAGCTATTATTGTATGGCTGTATGTATGTATTATTGTATGTATAATGTAGGCTGAATAATCGCTGCTTAAGATATCCATATCCTTGCATGCCCAGCATAGATACCCAACAGAAAATGAACTCAACAGTATCTTTGGGGGTTTCTTGTCTCATAATGTCATGTCAGGGGTTTTCCTTTTTTAAAAAAATTTTTTATACATTTTTTTTCTTCTCTCTTTTTACTCTATAGGTCCTTTGTGTATATATTATGGCTTCCAGTTTAGTGTTTTTATTGGACTCCTGTGTGTGTGAGAACAAGTGGGTCTCTGTCTCTTGTGCCTCCTCTCAGGCTCTTTTCCTTCTGTTTGTTTGTTTTGTCCAATTCTGATGTGTTAGTTTTTGTTTTATCTTATTTTATTCTATTTTATTATTTTATTAAAAACATATCCATGCCTTATTCCTCAGAACCTGGAAAAATATTAATTTTATGACAAGAGACTTAGAAGGTGTAGTTAAGGTTAAAGATTTTAAGACAAGAAGATTAACCTCCGTTATCTAGGCTGGTCCAGGGGTGTGATAAACAGGATCCTTGTAAGAAAGAAGCAGAGAAGGCACTATGCAAAAGACAAGTGAGCAGGCATGATGTAGCTGCTGAGACCTACAAGGGCAGGGAAATGGATGCTCAACTCAGAGCTTCCAGAAGGAGACATCTGTGCTGACACGTTAGCTTCAGAAAACTGATTTCACATTTACGATCTTCAGAACTGTGAGAGAGCAAGTTCATGATTTGAAAAACTTTCATCTATTTAATGTTTGTTTGTGTGTATGTGAGAACACACCACTGTGCACATATGAAGGTCACAGGATATCACACCACTGTGTACATATGGAGGTCACAGGACATCACACCACTGTGTACATATGGAGGTCATAGAACATCACACCACTGTATACATATGGAGGTCACAGGACATCACACCACTGTGCACATATGAAGGTCATAGGACATCACACCACTGTGCACATATGAAGGTCACAGGACATCACACCACTGTGCACATATGGAGGTCACAGGACATCACACCACTGTGTACATATGGAGGTCACAGGACATCACACCACTGTGTACATAGGGAGGTCACAGGACATCACACAGGAGTTGGCTGTCCGCTTCACTGTGTGGGTTTGGGGATCCATCTCAGGTGGTCTGGCTTGGCTGGCAGACCCTCTGCCTGCCGA
>CABHPR010144483.1:0-48572 GCA_902168415.1 Peromyscus melanophrys | reverse complement strand
TTAGAGGAGAGAAGGTCACTGTGGAATCATTACCCCAGGAAACTGAAATGAAGATGTAGCTTGACTCAGCAAAGTTAGCGAGAATAGGAAGCAGGTGGACAAGGATGAGAAATGTGGGTGCAGGTCCTGAGACCCAACATGGGAACAGAAGACAGAGGGAAGGAGGGGAACATTCCCTTAAAGACAAAGGAGAGCATCCCCCACCATCAACCAACCTCATCCTTAAAAGTAAAGCAATCAAATAGATAACTTAAAACAAAAACAAAAGCCATGCGTCTAGATTCAGCCAAACTGAACAAAAAGTAGTTTCCTTGTCCCCAGCCTGAAGCTCTCATGCATTCTCCCCATCTATCACCATCCTACACCAGGGAGGCACATCATTGAGTAATCAATGAACTTACAATGGCATGTGATCATTCCCCCATTGTTCACGTAGGGCTCGCTGCCCATGATGTATAACCTAAGGGCTGCAGGAAGGTTTAATGACTTCTGTCCCTTGTTATAGCCTCATACACGATGATGTCACTGCCTTCAAACATGTGTCCTTTCCCAAACCCCTGGTAACCACTTCTCTTTTTACCGTCTGTGTTCCTTTGCCTTTTAAAGTAATGTGTTAGTGTTGGAATCATGTAGTACTGTGTGCAATCTGTTCAGATGGACTTCTTTCCTTTAGGAATCTGCATTTAGGCTTCTTCCTATCATTTTGTGGTTTGATAGCTAGTCTCTTCTAACTGATAAACAGTGTTTCATCTATAGATGGACCTCAGTTTTATTGATCTTGACTGTTTCCAGGTTTTGGCAATTATGAATAAAACATCTATAAACACCTACTTGTGTAGCTTTTGAGGGTGATACATTTTCAGTTCATTTATGTGAATAGTAGGGAATGCAATTTTTAATTATATGGTGAGAATTTCTTCTTTCTTCTTTTTTTTTTTTGGTGAGAGTTTCTTAAGCTTTGTGAGAAATCCCACACTTTCCTTCACGCTTCCTCTTTGTGTCCCCTTCTCACCCAGCTTGTGAGCTAGCGGTCCTGTCACCCCGCAGCCTCCTCTGCCCTTGGTGTTGTCTCTGTTCTGGTTTTGGCCATTCTATAAAGTGTGTGCTAGTCCTCACTCTTTCGGTTTGCAGTTTAGTGATGACATGATGTGGGACATCTTTTCAAAGTGTTTGTCATCTGCACATCATCTTTGGGAAGTCTGTTTAGAGCTTTGGTCCATGATTTCATCAGGGTCTTTATTTTAGGATTGTTCAGCTTAAAGAGGTTTTGTGTATTGTAGGTAACAGTTCTTTCTCAGATAAAGTTTTTGCAAATGTTCTCCCCCAGTCTGGGGCTTATCTTCTCGTTCTCCCAAGCGGCCACCTTGTGGGTCTATGGGTGTGACTCAGCTCAGGTAGTGTGTACATATGAGGACCTGAGTTCAGTCCCTAGGACCGACATGATGGAAGTTGAGAACTGACCCCCTGCAAGCTGACACATGTGTGGACGCACAAGCCACTCCCTCTACAAATAAATAAGTGTAATAAAAAATGATTAATTTACAGATGTGGTAACTTAACTCCCCCCAACTCCTGAGTTTTTTTGAAATGTGTACCAAAGATTTTGGATTAAATGAGGAGTATCTGGGATTGGCATTAGTGTGAGTTGGTAGTGTGAATTGGGGAGAGTCTATGGAAAGGAATTTCCACATTTCAGGCCATGAGGCCTGCCCACTGTGGTCTAGGCCACCTCTGTTCAGACCAGCTACCTGGATTCAGGGCTCTGATGATGTCCTGAAATGGGCTCTCAGGGCCGGGGCATCTGCTGGGCTCTTGCTCCGGGTGTTAGTGGATGGTGCTACCCAGTCTCTCCAGGTCGGAGAGACTGTGTCCCCAGTGTTAACTTAGGACCTGAATCCCAGCAGCTCTGAGAGTCAGCCACACACCTGCTGTGGAAAGCAGTGGTTCCAGTGTTCTGAGAGGTGGAAATGTCATCTGTGTGATCAGCCACCACTGTCTTCCACTTCCCATTCAGTGAAGTACACCTTCCCACCTGCTTCAGGGGATGTAAATTAATATTCAGAATAGACAATACTGACTTTGTTTAAAAATCAGTATGTATTTTTGGAATTTGTTGACTCAGCTCATAGTTTTATTCCTCCTTTTGAAAGTAGTGGAAATTGCCTTGAAGCAGAGAGTAAAAGGCCAATCCCTTGTGTTGTGTTTCTTCCTGCTCCCAGCTTTCTTTAAAAAAGGTTCATTCATTCATTCATTCATTCATTCATTCATTCATTCATGTTTGTGTTTGTGTGAGTGTGTTTGCGTGTGTGTGTGTGTGTGTGTGTGTGTGTGTGTGTGTGTGTGTGTGTGAGTGTATGTGCAGGTGTGACTGAGCAGGCCAGAAGGTGATAGTTTCCTCCTGTATCGCCTTCCTTCTATTCCTATGAGGCAGGGTCTCTCCCTGAATGTGGGGCTTATGTGTTTTCTTTGCTAGGCTGGAAGCCAGCAAACTGCCATGATCCTCCTGTGTCCCCCCAGCTTGGAGCTGGGGTTGCAGCTTTACATAGAATGTCTGCCTTGTTATGTGGTTGCTGGCATCCCAACTCCGGTAGAGTTCTCTTAGCCACCGAGCCATCTCTCTAGCCCAGTGCGTTTCAACCTTCCTAATGCTGTGACCCTTTAGTTCCTCATGCTGTGGTGACCCCCCAACCATAAAATTACTTCGTTGCTACTTCACAACTGTAATTTTGCTACTGTTATGAATCATAATGTAAATAGCTGTGTTTTCCCGATGCTCTCAGGTAATCCCTGTGAAAGAGTTGTTCAGTCGGGGTCATGCCTCACAGGTTGAGAACCACTGCCAGTCTAGCCTCTCAGCTTTCTTTCCTGGAAACTTTTTCCTGTTATTCCATGCTTTGGTATATTGTTTAAAAAACTGGAACAAAGGTGAGTTTCACAGCTCTTAACTTCCTCTGGAATAACAGCTTTATCTTTCTTATTTAGGACTTATTTGTTATTTTTCTTAGATTATTGCCTGGTAACTAATTTCTCTTTTGCATCTCTTGCAGTGATGGGGATTGGACTCTATGTGGCTGAAGCAACTGTCGGGATTGATGGACTTTGTGATCGGGAAAGGCGGGCTACAAAGGATCCTGTGTTGTTGGAGCTTGCTCTAGTTCTGCTTCCCATCTCTCTTGGCTTTACCCTCTGACCACAGGTGGGTTCCTCTGTGTGGTAGGTGATGTGGGGGCAGGTGTACCTGGCTGCACCCTTCTTCACTATTTTTATCATCCCAGCTCTTGTCTAATGAACTTGGCTGGTCTTTGTCCCTGGTTCTCTGGAGGAAGCCTCTAAAGGCCTGGAATTTCCTGAGCAGAAGAAAGGAGTGTCTTTGTTATTCATCCCTGGCTGCTGGACCACACCTGAGCTAACAGCAAGGAAGTGACTCATGCTTGGCCTTTAGAAGGCTTCAGGATGAGCAATCTGGCCCTGCTGGAGAGCAAAGGCCACCTGTGAGAGAAGTGTGGGCTGTGATACCAGCTGGACCTCCTGGGAGAGGAAAGCCCAGTAGCTCCCACAAGCCCACTTACATAATGAAACTCCACAAAAAAAACTGCTACCTAAAGGCCAATGTGCCAGGAGGCTGAGCCATCCTGAGGCTATGGATTGCTGTGTTTGGAACTCTCCTAGACATCACCCCACATGTCCCCACCTTGGTCTGGATTTACTCCTTTCTGTGATATTAGAACTGCTTTCTCACATATAGTTTTCCTGAATTCTGTGAATGGTTTTAGGGAACTACGAAACCTGAGAGGGTCACAGAAACCTCTAAGTTATATTTTTTTCAATTTTATTTTTTTTTCTTTTTTTTTTTTTATTTATTCTTTTGTGTATGAGTGTTTTGTCTGCATGTACATATATGTACCACATGCATGCTTGGTGCCCACCTAGGTCAGACATCACCCCACGGGTCTCTTCCTTTGGCCCTGATTTATTTTCTAGAACTAGAATTAGTGATGGTTGGGAGCCACCATATGGGTGCTGGGAACTGAGCTCTGGTCCTTGGTAACAGCAGCCAGTGCTCTTAACCAAGGAGCCACCTCTCTAGCTCCCAAACCCCTGAATTTTTAGTAGTTGGTCAGAAGTGTGGGGTGTGAGGTTGGAGTGGGCCACCCCTGAGTGGCAGCTGAAGTCTGAAGAGAGGGCAGGCTATGGGGACTGTGCTCTTAACTTGTAACAGGGGACTAACCCAGGACAGAACTGCATGTCTCGCACTCGGCAAAAGGAAAAGTAGATGTCTTTTTTTTTTTTTTTTTTTTTTTCTTAGCATCCAAAAGAAAACTTTCATACAAGACTTTGGACAGACTGGATAATGCTGTCACCTCTGAAATGGGAACCAACTGGTGTAGGAAGGGCAGCTCTGTGGGGGAGGGGTAGTCTGCATTGAGAAGATGCTAAGCAAGAAAAGCCGTAGTTGTCCCTCATGGTGACCTTCCGTATGCTGCAGAGACAGCGTCCACGAAATCCATGTAGATGTAACCAACCGTCTTATTAAATAAGAAACACAGAGCCAATACAGAGATGAAAGCCAAGAGGTCAGAGCAATAGCTAAGAGCTAAAAACCTTACCCTTCACTGTCGCTGTGCCTCTCTGCCTCTCTGCCTCTCTGAAAGAGACCTACTTCCTGTGTCTGTCTTTTTTTTTTTTATATATAGAGTTTCTGTTCTGCCTTCTCATTGGTTGTAAACCCAACCACATGACCTCCTCATCACTGCCTGTCTGTACAGACCTCCAGGTCTTCTATGGTTGGTATTGAGATTAAAGGCGTGTGTCTCCAATGCTGGCTGTATCCTTGAACACACAGAGAGCTACCTAGCTCTGCCTACCAAGTGCTGGGATTAAAGGCGTGCACCACCACCACCCAGGTTTCGCTATGGCTTGCTAAAAGCTCTGACCCCTGGGCAACTTTATATATTAACATACAAATCACATCTCAGTACAAATAAAATATCACTATACATCCACGTGGCATTTATATCTGTCACTTCCTTGCAGTTGTGCCCCTGTGGCTACTGCTGGCTGATGGACTGGAACAGGACGGATGAGAGCCGGTGTTAAGCTATGGTAGTGAGAACCTGGACTCCCTCCCATCTCCCTCTTGCTGATATGGCCTGGGCAGCCACATGTTCCTATGGCACACCATAAGGTGGGAGACAGGTCATCCATACATGAGATCTTGACTCTAGTAAAGCCAATGAGGTCTGGAAGTTGTAGTGGGGCTCACAGTGGGTCCCCAAAGACAGCTCTGTAACCTGTGCGTGTGACTTCATTGGGAAAAAGGTCTTTGTATGTGTAATGAAGATCGGGACCTTAAGATGAGGCTATTTTTGGTTACCTGGGTGAACCCTCAAAACCATCAGTCAGCATCACTGTAAGAGAGGTCACATTCAGACTTAAAAAAGAAGGAAAATAGGAAGGAGTTCGTTTGGGGAGAGGAAAGGGGCAGATAGAGGGGGTAAAAGAAGTCAACGGCAAGTGTGAATATGATCAGAGAACATTATATACATATATGAAAATGTCATAATGAGACCCATTAGTTTGTATAGTTAATACACGCTAATAGTTTTCTAATGAGAGAGAGAGACAGAGACAGAGAGACAGAGACACAGAGAGATGCAGAGAGAGACCCTGGGAGACTGGATACACAGTGAAAGCAGACGTGGCCACCGAGGCAGAACCTGAGCTGATATGACCCACAGACAAGGCTTTTGGAGGTCAAGAGTCTGCTCCACATCAGTGTCTCTTTAGGAACACCTTGTACTTAAAGTGCTAGGATAGAACCCTTGATCACTTCACGAAGCTTCTGGGTGCCTATGACTTGGGGCAGCGACACTCTAGTTTGTCTTGTTCCTGGCGTGTGCTTCTCTGTGTCTTTACTTCCTCCTTCCACGTCTCTCTTCTGCCCCCTCTCCTTCTTCCCCCCTCTCTTCTTTCTCCTCCCCTTTCTTGGTTTTCCTTGTCTCCCTTCCCGCTTCCTCTCCCTCCTTTCTGCCTCCCTCTTCCCTGCAGGCCAGGCAAGTGTTCTACCACTGAGTTACACTCCCAGCCCCTGTCTCTTCATATGAGAACAAATGATTGGACTTAGGGCTTGTATTAGTTTTTTTGTTTTGATGCTTTGATGAAAGACTGGACAAGAAGCCACCTTAAGAAGGGAGGGTTTATTTTGTCACACAGTTTGAGGTTACAGTCCATCACAGTGGGGAGTCACAGTGGTCATCGTTGCACCTGTGGTCAGGAAGCACAGAGTTATAGATGCTTGGGCTCAACTCAATTTCTCCTTTTTATTCAGCTCAGGACCCCAGCCCGTGGAATGGTGTCACACACAATTACAGTGGGTCTTTCTAATCATTAAAATAATAATAATTTAATCAATAAAATAATCTAATCAATAAAATCCATTACACACGTTCTTAGAAGCTAACTTAATTTAGATAATCCTTATCAGCTCTCCCCAGAAAATCCAGGACGGTCTCTTTATCATTTTCCCCCAATCAGATCACAACTTACAGGCTCTGCGTAGACATTTCCTTTGAGGGTCTTCCTGAGCCACTACAGACACCAAAGACTGATAGCAAGACCAGGATTGGTGGCATCTCCAAAACACAGATTCAGTTAAAAAAATTACCTTGTGGACAATTGTTATTGAAACAACATTTTCTATAGAAAATGTGGAATCTACCTTCCTGTGTGCACAGACATTGATCAATTACTGTTTATAGAAAATTCAAGGTCTATGCCTGCCTGGGCATTGTATGTGTAGATTCCCCGTTGGGTTGAACATATGTCCTATCTGCTAACTGCTTTCTTGGCTTTGTGTTTTTGGCTGGAATGTCAACAGTGTCTGACATGCCAATCTCATTTCTACCGTGACGATTTGATTAATTTCTCTTTGGAGGATGTGGTGCTGGGTTAATAAGTTGTGACTAACCATAGGCTCCAAATAAATAAAAGAAGATGACAGATGTGACATGTTTACTTATGACAATAACATAGACCCAGAATTGACTTAAATGCCATTCTAACTACCCCAAAGCCTGAAGTCTTTTGGTTCAGTTGAATAGGGCTGTCTTATGGTTCTTCAAATTTTGATAACTTGAATTCCAAAATAATGCAATATTAGCTCTAAAGAAGCAGAGGCATTGAGAAAATAATAGAATTTTAAAGTTTTTTTGTGGGGGGCCTGCCCCCAACTTTTCCCCTAGGATACTCTTTTTTTTTTTTTTTTTTTTTTTTTTTTTTTTTTGAGACAGGGTTTCTCTGTGTAGTTTTGGTGCCTGTCCTGGATCTTGCTCTGTAGACCAGGCTGGCCTTGAACTCACAGAGTTCCACCTGCCTCTGCCTCCCGAGTCCTGGGATTAAAGGTGTGTGCCACCACCATCCAGCTCCCCCAGGATGTTCTTGAGGAGTGAGGGATAAGAGATTTAGATAGAAATATAGAGGGGAGAGAGAGACATATAGAAACACAGGATAGCCTCTGGAGGGCCTGGATCCTTATCCATTGGCCCCTTCTGTCTCTTCTAAAGGGCTATTTATAGGAGTGCCAAGGGGTGGGGCAAAAGACCTCCCCCTAGCACAGCCTAGTACAGACCCTTCCTAACACTTGGTAACCACACACATGATCAATCCATCCCCTTATGCAGCTCTGCTGGGTAAAGCAAGTTCAGATCTCACTAGGAAACCTCTGTGGGCTCCCACAATTTTTAAATATTAATTTTGATGTATATTCATTATATAGAATGATGGGTTTTATAAAGACATTTTCATAAAAGTGTATCATGTATGTTGACTGTACCCACCCCCTTCATCCTTTGCTTCCTACTACTAATCTAATACATTCCCCTGTGGTCTCACTCTTATTTTCAAGTTTCATGTACATGTGTGATTTTACATACCCATGTAACGCCTAGGATTCACAAACGAGGGGAAAATGGGTGATATTTGTCTGAGATGGTTTAATATGATGTTGCTCAGCTGCATTCATTCCCTGCAAACAACATAATTTTGTCCTTGTTTATGGCTGATGCAAATTCCATTGTGTATTTATACCACATCTTCTTTGTCTGCTCAGCTGTGGTTGGATACTGAGATTGCATCTTTATTTTGGCCTTTGTGAATAGTGAGCTATAAAAACAGATGTGCGAGTATCTCTGTGCCGTGTTACCTTAGAGTCCTTCAGGCATGTACCCAAGAGTGGTATATCTGGGTCACGTGACATGACCAGGTATATTTTTAGTCTTTTGAGGATCCTCCACAATGATTTCCACAGTGGCTGAACCTATTGCTAGCCCCATCAGCAATATATAAAACATTCTACTTTCTTCCAATGGTTTTTATTATTAAAAAATAAAACTATTTGGGATAAATTTTTCTGGATTTATCTTTTTTTTTAATGTGTATGAGTATTTTGCCTGCATGTGTGTATGCATGTGCACCATGTGTGTGCCTGGTGCCTGCAGAGGTCAGAAAAGGGCATCAGATCCCCTGGAACTAGAGTAACAAATGGTTGTGAGCACTGGGAACAGAAATGGGGGTCTCTGCAAGAGCAATGAACGCTCTTAACTGCTGAGCCGTCGTCTCCCTCGCCCCAGATCAATGTTGAAGTTAAACTTGACCAAGAAGAAAGCCGAGTGCAATGGACTCCGAGGTGGAGAGAACCCTTCAGATTCTGTACCCTTCAGTGCCGTCCCTGGCTCTGCACCGGATTGCTGCGGAAGCGTCATCTTTCCACCCACAAAGGTAGAGCGTTGGAAGAGTTGGAGTCTAAACTTCCTTTCAGCTCTGGTATCCCGTGGGTCTACGGAAAGCCTGCTTTACAATAGACCACACAGGTGAAAGTAAATTGTGAGAACACCGCTCACCTCTGGGAGCCTGCAGCAGCAGGCCCTCACAACAGCATCACATGCAAGAGCAGACCACGCACTGAAACAATTGAAACAGAAACTTGGGACTGGGGCTGATTTATTTCTCAGATGTGTTTCCCTCCTCCCTGGCAAGCCAGATCTTAAATAGATTGAACTGAAAAAAAATATGAGCTGCAGGCTGTTCTTGGGCTCCTCTGGTTGGAGTCCTAGGCCCCTCCCCCTGAGAACACCCTGAAATGATCACTTTTCCCACTGTCTCTTGGAGGGGTGCAAGCTTATGGTGTGTGCACAGACGGCTGAAGCATGACAGCCCTCCAGCAGAAGAGCATGCCCACAGAGCTTGCCCCAAGAAAAGCAAACCACTCTAAGGAATGGCATGCTTATGATAAACTGGAGGAGGGCCGGCTTTGGATGCTTTCCTCGGAATGAGAACATACAGCCACTTGCTTTCTGCCAGAACAATATTCCATAGCTCAAGGAATGACATGGTTTCCTTAGCCAGGGCCTCCCACACTCCAGCCCAGGGGACTCCATGTGGCCACTGACAACTGGCTTTGTCATAATAAATAACTTATTAGCAAAGGACCCGCCAGAATCCAGTGTCCTATGTTTTAGGGAAATCCATGTATAGAAACAAGAAACAAGATGTTTCCTTGTGTGTTTCAAACTTGAGAAATTTTAAGCAACTTATAGTGTTTCTTTTTTTAGTTTCTCTCTCTCTCTCTCTCTCTCTCTCTCTCTCTCTCTCTCTCTCTCTAATTGTTTGACAGTCCTTGGAGACAAGGAACAAATCGCACTGATCTTATGCCTTTCTTACTTGGAAAAGCCCATGGGGCTGATGGGTCTGTCTCCATGGGAACCATCAGTAAACAGAGGTAGAGCCCAGAGTCCTCTCTAAGTGCATGGGGCAGAGGTGCAGCTGCCTTTCGGTGTTTCCAAAATCACCTGCTCCCTGTGATGTGGCCTGCAAAGTCCCCAGGACATCATCAAAAGTCATCTGTCCTACAAGAACCAGGAGAACACAGACATGACCAGTGACACAGTGACAGATTTGAAACAGGAGAAAGCTTAGTACTGAGGAAAGATGGCTGTTGTGAAACGTGGCTTCAAGAGAAGGCGATGCCAGTGAGGGCTTCGTAGGCTCAGGAGAATGTGATGAGGAAGGAAGGTGAAGAGAGAGCAGCTAACACATAATCAGGACTGGGATGAAGCAGTGGCTACCTGTCTGTTTCCTCACAAATCCTGTAGCCCAGGTGTGGGTCAGATGATAAATACTTCTGTACTTTCTCAAGTCACAATCACTTTGCAATCGTGTGTGTGTGTGTGTGTGTGTGTGTGTGTGTGTGTGTGTGTGTTGAGTCCACAGTCTCTACGTTAGATACTCTTAGCCCTTGTCTCATGTTGGTTATCTGCTACTCTCCAAATCTGCTGGGTCCTGACCAGTGTGTGTAGGGTTTTGTGCATGCTCGTACCCGAGGAAGCCAGAGAGGGTATAGGATTCCCAGGAGCTGGAGTTATTTAGGGGTGGTTGTGAGTCACCTGATGTGGGTGCTGGGACTTAAACTTGGGTCCTCTTCGAGAGCAGTGTATACTTGTAACTGCCAGGCCATCTCACTAGCTCCAGACTTAGCCACTTATATCTAACACTGAAATAAATGAAGTCCCTTTGGGCTCAGGTGTTGATTCTTCCAAATCTCTAAAAGATTCTACCGAATACTCCTCAAATTGTTCAGAGCAGAAGGGACTGAAAAGCTCATTTGGCAAAGATAGTCCTAACCAGATAAGGGCAATACATAAACCGATTTTTCTGATGGACATAGATAGAAAAATTCTCAACAAAGTGCTTGCAATTGAATTCAAGGACATATTAAAAAGATCATACACTGTGACCAAATTCTTTTCATGTCATGGATTCAAGGCTAGCCTAACACATGCAAATTTCTTCTTTTGCAAAGTGTCTTTCTCACCCAAGACAGAGCTGGAAATGTCTACCTTTGGGTTCAAATATACGGCTCTAGAAATCCCATAATGCAACTTTGCCACCAGGAAGTAGCAGCATTATTATCCACTGTTAGTAACACGTGGTGAGTGAATTCATGGTTGTTTCCCATTCCCAGGTGGGATAAGGATGACAGTTTTGGAGTGGGATTACACAGGAACCAATAAGGAGCTTAGTTTCTTTTTTGGAAAATTGTTTTTTATAGGATGAAAGGAGGAGCCTGTCTGGATGAAGAGACAGGCAATGCAGCCAAGGTGTGCTGGAGGCAGGGCTGGCGCTGAGTGGGTGGGGCATGAGTGTTGGTCCACACTCCTCAAGTGTCCTCAGCAACTTGGCTCTGAACTCCTCACTCTATGTCCCTTTGTCTTCCTCGGCTGGTGTCCTTGTCTCCTGTGTAACAGAAAATAAGATATTGGATGAGACCACTAGCCTGGAATTCTGTCCTCACAATGCCCCTGAAAGTTGCTCTTTTCTCTTGTCTCTGGTTGTTTGCTTACAAGTAAGTGAAGCATCTCTCACTGACACAATGTCCCCAGCACTCGTGCTCTCACAAATGAATACAAAGTTCACAGTGGAAACACCAGAAAGACAGAAATTAAAAAAAGAAGAAAATTAAAACTTGCACGTACATCTGCCACCTTTAACATCTTGTACATTAGTTTTTGGAATTTAGTTGGAATGTGTGTTCTCTCTCATTATTCACCCATTTCTCTATCATCTCCAAATTGGAGAGATGATACACCCCTGTGCTGGATAGTTTTGTGTCAACTTGACAGCAGCTAGAGTCATCTGAAAGGAGGGAACCTCATTTGAGAAAATGCCTCCATAGGCTCCAGCTGTAGGGCATTTTCTTAATTAGTGATTGATGGGGAGAGTCCAGCCCGTTGTGGGTGGTGCCATCGCTGGGTTCTATAAGAAAGCAGACTAAGCAAGCCACAAGGAGCAAGTCAGTAAACAACACCCCATCCATGGTCTTTGCATCAGCTCCTGCCTCCAGGTTCCTGCCCTGTTTGAGTTCCTGTCCCAACTCCCTCCAATGATGGACTATGACCCTGGAGTGTAAACCAAATAAACCCTTTTCCCCCAAACTGCTTTTTGGTCATGGTGTTTCATTATGGTAATAGAACCCTAAGATACTTTCTAATTTCTATTGTTTAAAAGGTTTATTTTAGTGGGGTGTGTGTGTGTGTGTGTGTGTGTGTGTGTGTGTGTGTGTGTGTGTGCGTGTGCGCACGTGTGTAGGTTTAGGGTGGAACAGTCTAAGAATGGAGACATGTGAGAATTCTGGGTTCTTGTGAGAAAACTCCAAGAAAACAAGACAAGAGTCTTGTGGCCTCAGTTTCTTCAAAAACACAGAATTGTTCTTGGGATGTGTTTTCAGGCTCCTCCCAGGTGGAGTGGAGAGGAGCGAGTGTAGTTCAGATTATTCATTATAACTGGCTGTTGTTATTTGTTTATATGCCTCTATGGAGAACTTGTTTTTACTACATATGGCATGCCCTGTGATTGGGCACTTTACCTAGGTGACTCTTCTTAACCCTCAAGTATAAATTGTTTGATGCTCTGGATAAAGTCTGGATATTGCACGAGACTTTACTCTGCCTCAGTTTTAGGCTTCACTCTCTCCCAAGTCCCACTACTTCTAAAATGGTAAACATGCAGGTACCCATGAAGGCCAGAAGAGGGCATCAGACCACTTGGGCCTAGAATTATAGGTGTGAGCTGCTGACATGGGTGTTGGGAACTGAAATGGGTCCTCCGGAAGAGCAGCAAGCACTCTTAAATGCTGAGCCATTTCTCTAGTCCCATAGACCTAATTTCTGCCTTGCTTTGTCACTGTCCCATGTGAACTCCTTGCCCCATTGCTGAAGTCCTGGCTCTCACAAATGGTAGAAGTCTCCATTCCCTGTCTGCACCCCTGCCCTTCATTTACCTCCAGTGCCGTGGAACCATCTTTTTGTACACTATGACTATGTATTACTCTCATTGGCTAAGAAAAAGCTGATTGGTTGATAGCTGGACAGGAAGAGACTGAGCATGAGAGCCAGACTAGGGGAATTCTGGGAAGAGGAAGGGCGGAGTCAGAGAGTCACCGGCAAACACAGAAAAGCGAGATGAGAATGCCATACTGAGAAGGTACCAAGCCACATGGCTAGACATAGATAAGAATTATGGGTTAATTTAAATGTAAGAGTTAGCTAGTAACAAGCCTGAGCTATTGGCCGAGCATTTATAATTGATATAAGCCTCTGTGTGGCAATTTGAGAAGCAGATGCTGGGTATTTGAGAGTTGCTCATGGGACAGAAACCTCTGTCTATATCTCTGACTCTCAAAAACTGCTCTGTACCCTGAGCTCTATTCTGTCAGTGGAATTAGCACCATCAAAATCTGCAGCTGTTTCTCATTCCTCATCTCATAAAACATGTAGTGACAGTTGTCACATCTGGCTGCTGCCTCCTGGAAGTGCCTCTCTTAATTTTCATGGAATTTCAATATTTATTAAGTGCTAGCTCTTCATGAATCTATCTTTGATATTCTTGTTTTGAAATCTCTGGACATTTACATCTCTGCCAATTCTTCTTCCTCCTCCCTCTCCTCCCCATAACCATTCTTTTCCTTTTTTTTTTCTCTTCTGTTTTTGGTGATAGCCTTGCAGGAAGACACTCAGGACAGGCAGACCTTGAGCTCACTATGTAGCCCAGGGTACACTTGACCTGGAGATCTTCCTGCCTCGGCCTTGTAAGTGCTGGGATTATAATGTGGGTCACAGTGGTTGCTCCTCTGCCAATGATTCTAGCTCAAGTTCACACTCATCTCAAACCTATCGAGCTGGGTATCCCACGGGCAGCTCAAACAACATGACCAAAGCAGAACTCAGTACTGTATGAGGTAGTGTTAGGATCCTGAAGACAGAGAGCATCATTCCACTCAGGTTCTCCCACCAGGACCAGATCACACTATAAATCTCTTAGTACACTGAATAGACAGGGAAGCTGTCTGTGCACCCAGAAGGAAGCAGGAACAGTGGGTGCTAAGCAACCAGTCTCCATCACAGCTATCTATAAAGGAGCATTGCATGGTGAAAGCTACCAACACGAGTGACTTCAGCAGAGTCCAATGGTGAACAATCAGGATGACAGGGAGAGAGTTCAGGGAAGTCTGTGATGAAATTCCTAACTAGGAGATCATGCCAAGGGAAGACAGCAAAGGCAGACATTAAAAGCTGCAGAAGACAATCTGCTGATCCATGGAGCTGTCCAAAATGAGCTCAGGGAACAAACATGAGGTCACCTAGTTACATCTCCAAAGCATCCAGATGGGGCCTCTCTCAGCATGGGGCCTTCAGCACCCCTGCATCAGGACACCTGGGACAGCTTAAGGAAGGCTCTGGGTGTGCTGTCATTATCAGTGTCCCCTTTCTTCCATTTCAGCTGCAAGTTTGAAAATGTTTTATGTTTCTAGGTGTCTGGTCATTTTCAATGGTAATGTTTTTAACTTCTGTTTTGAACCTTGGTCCTCTTTACCTTTCCCTACAGTGATTCTCTCTTCCCTTTTGGACAGATGTCTTCTAGAAATCACGGCCTGAGAAGACAGAGGCAGTGAAGTACAGACGCAGCCTGGGAGCCGGTCCTTGGGTTCCTGTCCCTTGAGTCATTGGTTCTTCAGTTCCTGTGAGGTGAGGAGGGTTGCTCCCACCAGACGAATTACTGGACGGAATAACTGGAGAGCTCGTCTAACATCTGTGCATCTTACCTTACCTGCCAAACAGATGAAAACAAGCTGTTCTTGACAGCCCTCCTACGAAAATATTTCAGGGCAGATTTTAAAAAATGTTATTTTATTATTTTTTATGTGTATGATACACGTATGTTTGTGCCCCACTTATGTGCAGTGTCCGAGGAAGTCAGAAGATCTCCTGGAACTGGAGTTGCAGAGTCATAAGCTGCCATGTGGATGCTGGAAATTGAACGTAGGTCCTCTGGCAGAACAGTCAGTGCTCTTAACCACTGAGCCATCTCACCAGTCCCAGGAGAGATGAGTTTTGAGCAACAGATTAGATTTCTGCAAACACAAAATAATGATCTTGGGGGAAAGTACTATGCTTACTTATTTAATTTAATTTTATTTGATCCAGGCTCTTGCTATGCAGTCCAGGCTAGCTTTGAACTTGTGATCATATAGGCTCTCTATTTGTTTTAAATCATGCCTACATCTGCCACCTGCTATTTGCTCTGTCTGCTTTTCAGCTCTTTGGAAGGTAACACTCATGCAGCGATTGGGAACATTGCTCTTGAGCCAGACATCAGCAGATTCCAGCTCTGGTATTTACAGGCTCTGACACATCCTTTAAGATATTTTCATCTTGGTTTCCTCATCTATAGAATGAGGAATGTGATGCACACAACCCAAAATATGGGTATAAGTTTTGATGAATTGATTCTTATAAAACAATTTGGCCAATGACTGGCCTTGGTTGTCATTATCATCCCCATTCGAATCCCTTTGGATTCGAGACACGGAGTGTTAAACCTACTGGTTTTCTAGTTAACGTTCTGCAGTGTATAAATGTCACCAGGGCCTCTATGACCCTCCTACACTGCTCCCTTCCAGCACATTCTTTTGTTCATTCTTTAGACACCTCTGTCTGGTTTCTACTTGAGCTCACAGGATTCTTTTTGGTTTGAATTTTGTCCTGGACAAAGTTGGATGAAAGCATGCTGCTTTCCTCTCAATATGAACAGTTTGCAGCTGACTCCATTGATGGCTGAATGGACCTGCAACTACCCCTGCCACCTGGAGCATCTTCGTGTTGCCCCAGGGAGAGGGCAGGTGTGCACTGTTGAGCCGGTGGGTGGAGTAAGGGCAGGAAGGTGATTGCTTCTGCTGGAACATTCAGGTGCTTGGGTGTGACACCTGCCTCCAATGGAATTCCCTCATCCATAATGTGAAGAAACAGACCTATTCTCTGCTTAGGCTTTTGGGAGCTAGTATGAGGTTTAAATGAGGCCAGTAACCAAGCTATTCATCCTTCCTAATAGAATCACCAGGTCTGAATGGTGAGAGCGTGCCCTCAATTAGATATGTTGTCATGACCAGCTTGAGTGTCCACTCTGTGCTATAGGGAACTATTAAATGTTATGACGAGGCTCTGAGAAGTGCAGGGACTTGCCTAAGTTCCTCTGGTTCCTTAGCTGTGCACTATTTCCTGGGGCTTGGACTTGACTGTGTACTCATCTAGCCTAGGAGCCTAGGTTCTTAGCAGAACTCTGCGGCTTCCTAACCCCAAGACTGAGGGCAGGAGCAAGTGCAGAACATAGCTAAGCATCTCTACAGCAAAAGATTCAAGGCCATAGACAGCATTAACTTCAACCAAGGAGAGTGTCAGTGGCCCAAATGCAGCCTGGAGATTAGAACCTCCAGGATTTGGGTGGACTCTGTGTTCTGAGACATGACCCAGAAGATTTAATAGTCACTGGCTGAAGACTTCTATTCTAAACAAAACCCTTTTTGTGGTGTGTCTACGGTGTGTGTGTTGGCATACACACATGTGTGTGTCACATGTTGAGGTCAGAGGACAACTTTGGGTGCTGGTCTTTACCTTCCAAGTGGTTCGAGACAGAGTCTCTTGCCCTCTGTAGAATACTCCAGGTTAGCTGGCCTTTGAGTTTTTGGGGGTTCTCTCATTTCCTCATCCAATCTCTTCATAAGGTGCTGCTGGGGTTACAGTACGTATGTTACTGGCTTTTAGGGACTAGAACGCAGGTCATTATGCTTGCACAGCAATCACTTTCCCCCTGAGCCAGCTCCATGGCCCCAAACCTCTACTCTTAATATTGATTAGTTGAGCGTAAACCCTATGTCAGCCTGGGGTATGGACATTCATAAACACAACTCTTGCCTTGTGGGGTCTTATAGTTCAGAAAGGACAGATGGATTACCTGTTCATTTGCTACACAGAGCATTAAAGCTAGTGACTAGCATACAAGGTCTCCATCACCTCCCCACAGTGAAGAAGCAAGAGTCTACGGGCTCAGGAAGGCCTCTTGAAGGACTGTACATTAGTAGAGACAAGCAGTCAGCCTTTACTGGGTGCGAAGAGTGGCCAAGTGGGTTTGTTAGATGCAGAACAGTTGAGTGCAGACTGGGTATTGGAGAAGTGAGTGATCTTACAATGAAGAGATGGGAGAAGGAAAACCACACCATGACCGAGATTCATCCTTCTCATTCCAGGTGACGGGGCCAGCAACCCTATTCACACTTGGATCCTTTGTTCTTAGGACCCACTCTGTGTGTGAACTTGGCCATCCTCCCTGTGTATACATACCTCTAACACCCCACCCACCCCCATGTCTGCCCTTTCCCTTCATGCCTCCCTCTAAAAGAATTACTCTTCCTTCTCCCCATCCTTCCCATCCTGCCTGGTCCTCTAGTCTCCTTGTCTTGACAGTCCCCCACTCAGCTTTATGACTGCCCTTGCTTTACCGCCCAGCCAGGCTAACTTTGGCAGCCAATTCAATGACATATTGGCTAACTATACAGAAAGTGATCTATTTTTAATACATAAATGAATCACTTCAATGTCATCACTTTTGGGAACCCTAAAGTATTTTACATAATAAACACAGTCTGAGGAAAACCAAACATCAGAATGCAAAGAACAGACCATACTCTGTCAGTGGTGACATATATAAAGCTTGGGTATATATATATTTGGGCTGAGCTGCATAAGGGTTGTGTTTTGGTAGAAGACAAGTGTGAATTATTTAGAGTGAATTTGCCAAACGCTATGCTTCACGGAGATACTGTTTATGTGTGTATGTTTATATTTTCTTTAGAACTATGCAATTTGGTCTTGTGCCTGCCTCCCTGATCATGAACTAGGCGGTGGAAACTTGAGTGTTGCTACACAACTGACAGAACAATATGCCATGCTAAAGGTTCCTTGCGTGAATAGCGTATCCTCCTATTTCGTTCCATGGTGTTGGGAGCTCAGGCAAGAAGATTAAATCAGGCATGCCGGTACTCCAATCCTAAAACAGAATCTGAAGGCATTCCAGCCTAATATGAGTGATTTTCCTGGTCACCTCCCTCTACTGCTAATGATGCTGAGCAGATTTTAGCATGACATTGCTTCAGTCTGTTAGAATGGAGTCTCGCAGTCTTTGGGCTCTGAGTCACTCATTGCTCTCCTGGCTCTGTCCTCTTCCTGTCCACACAAGACTGTTCTCTTATGTTGTGTCCTTCTGTTTTTCTTTCTTTCTTTTTTTTTTCAGGTATGTGAGCATCAGAGGGGAAGTTGCAAACTAGAGTTTTCTACTCACCAATACTCTATGTCCTTTCATATGTCTTTTTTTTTTTTTTCAAGATAGGGTTCTCTGTGTAGCTCTGGCTGTCTTGGAACTCACTCTGTAGACCAGGCCAGCTTTGAACTCAGAGATCTGCCTGTTTCTGCCTCTGGGATTAAAGGTGTGTGCTGCCACTGCCTGGCTCATTTGTCTTTATTTGACCAGTCATCACAATTTTCAATCTTTTTTTTTTTTTTTTTTGGTTTTTTCGAGACAGGGTTTCTTTGTGTAGCTTTGCGCCTTTCCTGGAGCTCACTTGGTAGCCCAGGCTGGCCTCAAACTCACAGAGATCCGCCTGGCTCTGCCTCCCGAGTGCTGGGATTAAAGGCGTGAGCCACCAACGCCCAGCCAACAATTTTCAATCTTTATCATACATCTTTTCTGCTTCTCTCATCTCCCAACCCTTCCTATAACTTGCTCATCCTTGGCAAGGACCTTGGTGGCTCCCACTTTACAGAGGAAACTCACATGGACATCTGAATCCTCATGCTGGCTTGTGCTTCTCAGAGGAAGAGCTAGGCCTGACCTTCAGGGCTAGCAATTCTATTTCCATTGTCCTTCATCACTTCCCCAGGGAATACTCAACCGTAGGATTGGGTTGGGCTCTCTTCATTGGCTGAAATAGGTCCCTCCTCCTGCCTGTCATCCTCCACACATGCTCAGCTCTCTTTAACATACCTGTGCTACCACTTACTTTACCGTGGGTGGTCTGTTAGCTCTCTCCTGTCCTCATGAAGATTCTAGTATGTCTAATTGCCTTTTCCTTTCACCCTGTCTTCCTTCTGGGGCTCACTGAAGCCTCTTTCCTCTATGAATCTCCTTAGAATTTGCACACTCTTTCTTCTTTAGCTATTGGTATACATAGTTTTTCTTCAGTGTTTATGATTTGAATTCTTTATGTGTCTTTTTGAAAACTTTCCATCATCAGACGGTAATATCCTTGCTTCATCTGCCCCGATTCATCCTGTGTCAAAAAGAAAAAGAACCAGGAGCATGGCCAGTGTGGGATAGAGCCTAGGTGGCCCTGAGTGACTCACAGCCTGTGGGCTCATCACGCTGAAGCACACACAGCCTGTGCTTACAGGTTACCTTCTAGTCAGTTCCACCCTTATCACTGATTTAATTTAATTTCAGTAATCCCCCCTCCATGTGTCCCCTTATGTCCCTTATGTTTAACTTAATAGACTTAATTTCATGTGAAGTTGATTTTTTAAAAAAAAGTCTTTCCCAAACATTTGTGTGTAACACAGTGTGATCTAGGTGACTTAGGGACACATGATGCTCCTACAGTTGATTTCATAAAGACCAGTACTGATGGAGTTGAAGGGAATCTGTAAGAAGGAGTAAGAATCATGCAATGGATGGAGAGGTGGGGAGGAGAGGGCATTTTGGGTAGTCTCCTGAGATAGCTGGTCAGTTGGGCAGCCTCTAGAGGGTAGATGAGTGATTGTGTCAAGCTGACTCAGGACTTGAAATCCAGACATGAAAAGAGTGGCGAGTGGTTCAGAAAGGGCCTTTTAAGGCAGGCAGGTTGTGAGGACAGTCAAATATATTCATGCAAACACTCATACACATAAACTAAAAAGAAATCTTTAAAAATTATTGTGCATAATATGAAGACATGTAAACTCAATAAAAGAGAAAAGTAGCAAATGAGGGTATTGATAGGGTGGAGGTCTAGGGCTACCAACCAGGGAAACTGAGCCCAGCAGAGTTGCAACTTGAATTGGTGAGTTACCCAGTGTCAAGGTGCGAGGTGAGTTTGTTTCTGCTACAGCAAGACCTGAGGAGCACCACCTTCCAGCTTTGGCAGGGCTTGTGCAGAAACCAGCTGGACCAAAGGGAGGCCTTGGGCCTGCTAGAAACAGCATGATAGATGGTTTTTCAATTATAGCAGAGGGTTTCACCCCGATCAGCAAGGCCTCAGAGCATGTGCATCCTAGGGCAGAAGATCTGAGAGAGTGCTCAGGCGTCCAGCAGTGAGAATGACGATGGGCTTGGCCTGTTTCTAATTGTCACCCAGATGCTGACTTTATCTGAGATGCTCCGCTAGGGTGATGGAAGACTCACAACCAAGTAAGTGTCTCCACTTGAGACTGTCACCCTAGGGACACAGCCAGCCCTCCATGCAGACTTGCTGGAGACGTGGAAGGGTTTGTGTGTGTTCTGCCTTCAGTCATATCTAACATTGCCTCTAGTAGGACCCCCACCCCAGGACCTTGTGTGTCCGTCACGTGGAGCAGACTCCAGATCTGAGATCCGCAGGCGCATCCCTGGAGACCCTCCAAGCTTCGACCACCCACCTGGCTTTCTTAAGGATGATGCAAGTGAAAATAGCAACTAAAGGTTTGTTATTCTTTTGTCATAGTCTCAGAATAAAGTAATCTTAACCGCTTTCCTATAAAACCTGACAGAACATTAATTTAACGAATGCAATGCTTGTTCTATAGACCGCACAAGCAGGGAAATGTGTGACTGCTACCCTGAACTCAAAATGAAGACATTTTTCTTGCCTGTAACCCTGGGCTATCTAATTCCCTCTAATCATCACAGAAAACATTACGGAATGATATCTAATTTCCGGGGTGTTACAAAACCTTATGACTTATAGAAATGTTAGTGTATAGCCTGTTTATGGAGACTTTGAAAGCAGAATTTTTCTGTTGTGAGTTTTGGCCCTTCTTCTAAGTGTGCTTTTTTTTTTTTTTTTTTTTTTTTTTCCACCCAAGAACTCAACCAACTCATTTTGGGTAGCCTTGAATTTTACTCACTTGCTCAGAAATGGATTCTGAAGATGTATGTACTTTATGACAAGTGTCATAGTTGTCATTGGATAAGTCACTGGAGAATCCTAGCAAGAAAGCACATTTATCCAACTTGTTTCTTATGCAGAAACTATGTCCATCAACCCAGCTGTGAAACGTTCTCCTGTGGTTACTTTCTTGTTGCTGGGGTGAGGTGGCATGGCCCCTGGTGGTAGGGGGTGTGATGAGCAGGAGGCTGTGATCCATGATAGGTGGGTTGGATCTTCCCTGTAAACCACCCTAAGCTTTTGGACCCCTAAATAAAGTTTAGACAAGGCTCTGGTGAATATCTAAAGGATCTAAAGGTCTGGGGGGGGGGGGGGAGGGGGGGGGGAGAAGGGGGGGGGGGGGAGAAAGGAAGGGAAAAGAGGTTCTGGGCCAAGTTCATGAAATGCTCTGTGAAATGCAGCACAGGTCAGATGTGGCTCTGGAAGTTGAGTCAGGCTGACTAGGGTGCAAGCAGGCCTTCTTTGTAGCTTAACAGAGAACGTTGTCTGTTTTAAAAATGGCTTTGTGGCCTCTAGGAGAGGGGTTGAGCTGAGAAAGAGAACTGCCTTCAGGATGCAATGGGTGATAGGCATCTTAGATTGTGGCTGGAGCAAATGGATACCTACCCCAACCAGCGGCATACATGTGGGGGATTAGTTAATCTCTCTAGGTATCTGTCTCGAGTATTGGAAGGGGTCGCATACAAGCCCATCTCCAATATTCTTCCAGGACTTAGCATTTATGAGGCCTACTGAGAGCCATGAGGCTGTACATGTGGGCTCATTGTGTGCTAGGCAAATGTTTTCAGAGGTGCACACGCAGTTACTCATTTACACACTATGAATAACTCTTGGAAGGTAAAAAAAAAAAAAAAAAAAAAAAAAAAAACTATTGCCATTGTTTAAGAGGAAGAAATTGAGCCCAAAAGAGCTTAAGACATTTGCTGGGTTCAGGGCAAAGAAGGTTCTAGAAACAGTGCTCTGGTTTCTGGGCCTGCCTTTCTGAAGGGCACTGAGTAAGCAGGTGACCAGCTGCACTTCCCAGGTGTCCAAAACACGAAGCCATGGAGGAGGAGCTGGGGTGTGGCAGAGGGAATGCTTAGCATGTGCATTAGGGCTCATCACCACCCAACACAGACAAATGCAAGGAGCTGGAGACTAGGCAGATAGATCCAGCCTAATGATGGTGCATGGTCAATTGCAGGGGTCCTTCTTACAATTAGGACTTTAAAAAAAATGTATTTTTATGCAAAGCCCAGGGCTCAAGAACTTAGACAAAGGGAAGAAAGGAGGCCTCCTGTGGGAGCCACTGAGGAATTCTGTAGGAAGACCCTGCTGGAAACAGCAGGAAGTTCAGCTCTGCAGGAAAGTGACCCAGAAGTCATCACACCTTAGAATTTTAAAATTTACACAAGCTTAATTCTAGTGCACTAATTTCTTCTGGACCTAGGGTCTAACTAGGCAGGTTCCAAGGCTTCAAGAACCAGATCTCTCTGGGGCATTCCCTGGAGGGCTGATCACAAAGGCCTGAAGGTTGTAGGCAGAATCCTTCTGGACCAAAGACTCCTCAGTTTCATGGAGTCTAGACACAGACACCACTCTGAGGTGGCATGGTGCCCGTGAAACCAGAGCCTGGCCTCTCTGGGAGGCATCTGGGAAGTATGAGTTGGATCCTTGCGGAGTATCAAGGCTGTAAGTAATTAGAAGTCCAGATGCCTCGCTTTCTCCCTGACATAAAAATGCGGGTGTGGCAGTCTTCTTGTGTCTCTGGTTATGATTTCACTGCCTTGACTGATTGATGGAAGACTTAGCCACTTGGCAAATTGTTCAAAAGAAGATTATTAGTTACTTCTCAGTGTTAGATTGTTGTTAGTGGATTAGGTATGTTTTTTGTTCCTTCTTTAGTTCCTCCTTTCTTTAAAAAGTTTTAACCACATTTATTTATACGTGTGTATATGTGTGCGCAGGCACTTGTGTGTGTGCTCACGCACGAGTGTGTGCATGCCATGGTGTACCTGTGGAGGTCAGAGAACAGCTTTCAGGAGGTAGCACTCTTCCACTACGTGGGTTCCAGGGATCAAACTCAGATCATCAGGCTTAGCAGCAAACACCTTTACCTGCTGAGCCATGTAGGCGGCCCTTGTTATTTCCTTTCTATGTTCTTTGCATCTTGTAATATTATGTGATGATGGAGAGAGAGAGAGAGAGAGAGAGAGAGAGAGAGAGAGAGAGATCTTCTTGAGGAATTTTGGTCAGTGATGTGGGGCAGGTGTGGGAGGCATGGGCCGGCAGTTCTGTTCACATGGTAGGATTTGAGGCCATTGAAGGAGTACCAGGCAGGTCAGGGCCTTGATTGGATCAGCCAGCTGCAGCTAAGGGCAGAGAGAATGGGACTGTGTGTAGCAATTTATGGGAAAATGGGGCAAACACTGGAGACAACTGCCCCAGGACAGTCAGGCTCTGGACAATCAGAGGAGAGCGGAGGCCTGGAAACCCAGCCAGAGGAAGGGAGCATGATAAGCAGGCACCAGGTACCATGTCTGCTCTTCCGTTAGCTCCTGATGATGGCTGAGGCAAGGACATGCGGGTTTTATTTTATTTCTCGGGAAAGCAATATGTCATGATGGAAAAAGCATTAGCCAGATGACACTAGAGAAGTCACTTGTCAGCCCTGTTTTGAGTGAGTTTTGTGGGACCCTGGATTGCACTTTTTCCATTTCTAGGTGAGGAGGTAGGATTGGATGGACCCTTTGTATTTCTTCCAGTTCTAAGGTCGGATAATGGTGACCTTGAACACAGTAAGATTTTTGATTCTGCCAATAGGAAGTACTTCTTCAGTGACCCATGTTCCCCCATGTATTTTGAATACGAAAAGCTCCCATTGAAGATAGTATGGCATTTCATAGCACCTTTTATCACACATCAGCCAGTATCCATGGTGCAGACTCATGACCTGCATGGTGCAGACTCATGACCTGCATGGTGCAGACTCATGACCCTCGTGGTGTGGGCGCAGGAGTGAGTCAGAGGCTATTGGATTCGGAGCTGATTGGAGGACATTACCAGCCCATGTGTTTTTGTGTCCTCAGTGCTTAAAATATCTAGATGATAGGTCCTCAGTGCTTAAAATATCTAGATGATAGGCCCATATGTTTGTGCATTAGTCATTGCAGGTCTGGACATATTTAAGACACTCGATAGTGAAAACAATTGTAATTATTATCTAGTGAAGGGACAGAGGGAAGAGCACCCCAGTACTTTTTAAGAAGATGAGGACATTTGGGGGCTGGAGGCAGACTGAGTTGAGGGCTTTGGAGGGTCAGGGTAAGTGGTAGGGAGTACTGCCCGCCTGCATATTCCTGGTAGGACCTCCTCACCCACCCCTTCTTTCTCTTTTTTCCTCTTTCTGATGTGTGAAGTTCAGGAAGGTGAGGAGACGGCAAAGTGTCCTCTGTGGGGAATCCACGTCTACTGCCCAGGGTGTGGAGACCTCCATTCTGCGTGCTCCAAGCCACAGAGAGATCTTTCCTCACTCTGACTCAGAGCTGCTCGGGATGTGGAAACGGAGGTGGAAGTATACAGAAAGACCAAGGCTTTGGGTCCCTTGAGGTTCCCGAGGACCCGAGTGGCCACACTGGAGGAGACTGATGTCCATGTAGACACGAGAGCATGGTGGCAAGCGGCACATGGAAGGACAGTTAAGGATTTTAGTGTCGTTGGAGGCCCCGGGGTCTCGGGGTGGGCAGGAAGGTGGGAGGTCCCCGCTCAACCGCAGAACAGCTCGCTATTCTTAGTAACTTATCTTTGGGCATCTTCTCACGGAACCTGGCAACAGTGCTGAAAGCCAAAGATGAGGAATTTATATAAAAAAGATAAACCAGTGACTTCAAAGCTGAGGATATCTAGTCGTTCCTGCCAGAGACCTCCCAGTTTTAGATAAATGAGTCGCTTGGCAATTTTGGCCATTTCCACACCATGGGAGCTTAAGAGGGTTTCATTTGTGATTAATTGTCTTCCCCCCAATTTCTTTTAATTAAGGCATACATTAGAAAGCAATTTTTCCCTCTCTCAAGTATTTGAGAAAAGGGATTGCCTTACACAGAGGGGTTTGAGTTCAAATGGGTAAAGCTGCATGTGCTGCGGCTGAGGCCTGCAGTCCCCGCACTCAGGCTAAGGCAGGAGGATTGTCTCAAGTTTGATGTTAGCCTGGGCTTTTTAGAAAGTACCAGGCCAGCCTGGGCTACACAGTAAGATCCTATCTCAAAATAAAACAAAACAACAAAAAGCAAGCGAACAACAACAACACAAAAAAGGAAAAGTAAGGAAACAATCTGATTAAAGTCAAGACTATACTGCAATACCAGTTGATCTACCCAAACTGTAAATAAATCCATTTCCCTTATTTCTTTTTCCTTTGGGGGGGGGGGGGAACAAAACAAAACAAAACAACAAGGCTACACTGACACAGTAAATAGAAAATGATTACTTTATACGGCAAAACTTTATCTTAACATTTTAATTAAAATATTTATTTATTCTTTGAAAATTCCTTATATATGTATAAGATAAATCTTACCACATTCACTCCACACTTTCCCTCCAACTCCGAACTTCACCCCCAACTTTGTGCCTCTCACCTCGTCTTAAACCTACTGAGTCCAGTTAGAGCCACCCACAAGCATCTTGGTGTTGGGTCATCCATCCACTGGGGCCCATACCCCTAAAGAAAGTTGCTCTCGCCGGTCAGTGGTGGCACGTGCCTTTAACCCCAGCACTAGGGAGGCAGAGCCAGGCGGATTTCTGTGAGTTTGAGGCCAGCCTGGTCTACAGAGCGAGATCCAGGACAGGCACCAAAACTACACAGAGAAACCCTGTCTCGAAAAACCAAAAACCAAAAAACAAAAGAAAGTTGCTCTCTTTCCACAAACATCCATCAAATGCCAACAGCTTTTCAGGGGCGGGAGCCTTGGAGGCCCCCCTCCATCCCCAGCTGCTGTGAGCTCATGTGCGCGACATCCATGCCGTGTTCAGAGGACAGCGTCTCACGGCCGTCCTCCAGCCTCTGGCTCTTACACCCTTCCACCCTCTCTTCCCCAGTATTCCCGGGGTGGTGGTCGGGGAGGTTGGCACGGTTGTCCCATCTACGGCTGAGCATTCGCGATCACTTAGTCTCAGCGTTTTGACCAGTTATGAGTCGGCCTTCACTGCTGCCCACTGCAAAAGAAACTGCTCTGACCAAGGTCGAGAGCAGCCCGTGTCTAAGGGTGGGAACGCAGATACTCAGAAGGTGGTTTGAGAACATGACCACTTAGCAAACAGCAATAGTAAGTTCCCCTCTACAGCCTGCCTCCCTAGCCGCGGGCTTTCGGCTGGCTTTGCAGTATCAGGCAAGAGTTTCATCCTGTGGAGGAGGCCTTCAGTCCAGTCAGATCCACGGATCCTTTCTGACAGGCATGCTGCTATTCTTCTCCAGTACTGAGCGCTGAACCTGGGGCCTCACTGCATGCAAGGCAGCACTGTGCCACCCAGCACCAGGCAGCACTGTGCCACCCAGCACCAGGCAGCACTGTGCCACCCAGCACCAGGCAGCACTGTGCCACCCAGCACCATCCCTTGCTTATTCACTTTTTGTTACATTGCTGTTGTCTAAAATTCAGGATAATTAAACTTTGGGATCTGTCTTAAGCTCTATTTTTGACTCTTCATTCTTCTAAAATGAAATTAAACTTTCTTATCTGGTCCTAAAATTTGGTATGTTAGTCTCTTAAGGAACTTCAGATAACAAAAGCGAATGGAAAGAACTCTTTCAGATTAGATAAAACCTCCCCTACTGCCTTAATTCCACAAAAGAACAGAACTACATTTTTATCTAATTATATTAACTATTAATCTCTAATGTGTTTGCCAGAAATACCCTCCTTTAGACTCAGGAGTGGAAACATGAGCTTTGAAATCAGGCTGGCCTTGAACTCTTCAGCAATAGGGCCTTACAGTTTATGGGGAGATATCAATAACCTTGGCAACAGCCTTGGTTGTTTGGGGGTCCCCATGAGACCCCTTTGGCCAAGAACTTGATTAAATGTAACCTAGTGCTGGTACTGGAAGCTTCATTTGGTGATGAGAGATGTCCAGTTGGGGCTCTGTCTCTCCTGTTATCTGACAAATTCATTCAGATTGCCTTCATACAGTGTATATTTCAGAAAGATTCTGCTGTATTAGTTTTCCATATGACTTCCCCTAATGCCCCTTATTTTAGCTGTCCCTCCTCGTATTTCCTCACTCACCCCCTCTTCCCTGTGTCATCCTCTCATTCTGATGCCCACCCGACCCCTGTCAGTCCATAACTATCTATTCTATTTCTCCTTTCTAGGGAGATCTACCCCTCCTCCTAGTCCCTTACTCTCTACCTAACCTCTGTGGTTTATGGATTGTCGCTTGCTTAACAATGACTTATCAATGACTACCATCCACCTATAAGCAAATACATATTGTATCTGTCTTTCTGGGTCTGAGTTATGTCACGCAGGATGATTTTTTTTCTACTTCTATACATTTACCTGAAAACTTCATGATTTCATTTTTTTAATGGCTGAGGAATATTCCATTGTGTAAATGTATCCTTTTTTTTTTATCCATTCATCTGTAGACAGACATCTAGGTTGTTTCCAATATCTATTATGTATAGAGCAGCAATGAACACGGTTGAGCAAGTGTCTCTGTAGTAGGAGAAAATATCCTTTGGGTAGATGCCCAAAAGTGGTATAGTTGGATCTTTTTTTAAAAAATTTTCTTATTTTTTTTATTCTGAGACAGAGTTTCTCTGTGTAGCTTTGCGCCTGTACTGGAACTCACTCTGTAGCCCAGGCTGGCCTTGAACTCACAGAGATCTACCTGCCTCTACCTTCCGAGTGCTGGGATTAAAGGCGTGTGCCACCACCGCCAGGCTATAGTTGGATCTTAAAATAGATTGATTGCTATCTTTCTGGGGAACAGCCACATTGATTTTCACAGTGTCTATACAAGTTTGCACTCCCGCCAGCAATGGATGAGTGTTCCCCTTACTCCACATCCTCACCAACTTGAGCTATCCCTTGTATTATTGATTTTTGCCATTATAACTGATGTAAGATAAAATCTCAAAGTAGTTTTGATTTGCATTCAATAATGACTTAGGATATTGAACATTTTTTGAAGTGTTTCTCAGCCATTTGAGTTTCCCTTTTTTGAGAATTATCTATTTAGATCTGTATCCCATTTTTAAATTGGGTATTTGTTGTTATTTTGATGTCCAGTTTTTGAGGTCTTTATATATTTTGGATATTAGCCCTCTATTGAATGTGTAGTTGATAAAAATCTTTTCCCATACTGCAGCCTGCCACTTTGTCCAAAGAACAGTGTCCTTTGCCATACAGAAGCTTTTCAGTTCCATGAGATCCCATTTATTAATTGTTGATCTTAGTGCCTGTGCTAATCATGTTCTGTCCAGAAAGACTTTTCCTGTAACAATGAGTTCAAGACTATCCCCCACTTTCTCTTCTATCAGGTTCAGTGCATCTGGCCTTATGTTGAGGTCTTTGGTCCATTTGGAGTTGAGTTTTGTGCAGGGGGTAAGGATGGATCTATTTGGATTCTTCTACATGCAGACATCCATTTGTTGAAGATGCTGTCTTCCCTTCCCCCAGCATGTATTTCTGGCTTCTTTAAAAAAAAAATCAGTGCGCATAGGTGTGTGGACTTATTCAAGTGGTCAGCATGCCTGTCTTTTTGTGCCAATACCCTGCTGTTTTTATTACCACTGCTCTGTAGTACAATCTGAGATCAGCGATGATGATGCGGTTAGTAGCTCTTTTATCATTCAGGGTTGTTTTAGCTATCCTGTGTACTTTTGTGTTTCCCTATGAAGCTGAAAGTTGTCCTTTCAAGTTCTGTGAAGAACTGTGTTGGGATTTTGATGGAGACTGCTTTGAATCTGCAGATTGCTTTTGGCAGGATGGCCATTTTTACTGTATTAATTCTACTGATCCATGAGCATGGGAGATCTTCCCATCTTCTGATATCTTCTTTAAATTCTTCTTCAAGAGACATCACCACCTTTTTACACTGTTACTCTCTTCTAAAAAGTTTTAGGATGCTCACAAAAGTTCTCAGCTGATTTTGTTTTCCTGTTCTTTGCCCTTTCTCAATAGGCAACATTTTCCATCCACTTTCTTTATCCTTCCTGACTTTGAAAACACTCATATTTTAAACACACCAACTCTTTCTTTAGATCTAGTGTGACGGGGGTGGCATGTCTGGGAGTGTGGCAGTGGAAACATATTCCGCTGGCTTTGGAGAGAAGCTGTGTTTTCATGGTCGCATTTCTTCCTGTTGAGGGAGACCTTGACTCTTCAGTCTCCATGCATGTGTGATGCTCATTTCTAACTTCATTCCTGGCAAACTTTATCTTCTTTTTTTCCCTCTCCCTTTGATCCACTTGTCTAATTCACTCAAGTCACTGAGTTCTGCCTCTCTTTTTCCAAGATGTGAGCTCCCCTGCTCCACCCCACCACATGTACCAAGCTGAATGGGTGTGTCCACTCTTTATTCCTGATCAATGACAAAGAAATGAAACAATGTTAACTGTCAGGCTGACCTTTGGCAGACATAGCTGGATATGTTCTCTGGGCATTAGTCCTGAGCCATGGATAACTCAGGGTTGGATGCAAGAGTGTATGGTTATCAGCCAACCGCAGCCCCTTAGAGCCTACCATGAGCAACACAGATGCTTATTTTCAAAACCACAGAAAGAGGCAGTGGACATAGGTCCTCTCTTGGGGGAGGAAGAGCCCTCCATGCCACCACCTCACTCTGGAGCATGGCACAGTTGGATCCTCACCTTTCCTTCCTGACTCCTTCAACTCCAAGGCTTTGCAGCTTCACTGTAGAACCCTGTGTGGTTCAGAAACACATTAGTCCCCAGGGACAGCTCCCCTCTGTGCCATACACACTGTCTCCTCAGAGGTATAGCTTTCTCTGCCCTCCCTTTTCTCAGACCTGCACCCTCCCCTCTGCTTGTCTGTTCTCTGTCTACCCTGAGGGCAGGTCGAAAAGCACCCTCTCGTCAGCTGCGTTTCTAACTACCTTCTTTCTTGTCTCTCGTACTCATCGTCTCTTCTTCAACACCTTGTAAACAGACCCGAAACCATTCTGCCTGCTGGACTAGACGTGGCTTTTCTAGTCAAGGTGGCCTGTAGCCTCATGCTTGCAACACCCAATGAGTAGTGCTGAGGCCTCATTAGTTGCTTTCCTGGCAGCCATTAGTGTGTGACCTCATCCTTCTTAGCATCTAATTTGTACTTTTGTCCCTTCAACTTCCTGACAACTTCCTTCTTCTGCCTCTTCATATGTTCATTTTCCCTCCACTTTCAGATGCTGGTCTTGGGGTGAGGGGGCCACTGTCTCTGGCTGCATTGTCTTCTTTGATGGTGTTATTACTGTCCTCATATTCACCTGAATAAGTCTGAGTAGCTATTTCTGTGCCAACTCCCTTTTAAGACAGGTTCTCACTGTGTAGCCCTGGTTGCCTCAGAACTTCCAGAGATTCACCTGTCTCCGCCTCCCAAGTGCTGGGATGCCTTGGGAGTATCTAGACACCCTTCTAGTATCTATTTCTATGTATCCTCAACCCACCCCATAAGCCTTGGGCATATTTTTAACTATTTCTTGTTATCTTTTCCACAAGGAAATGGAAATACCATGGGCTTAAAGCTGAATTTATGGGAAGGAGGTAAAAAAGCCAATGACCTCTCATCCCCTCTGTTTGTTGATCTGAAACTTTTGGGAGTCATGGGCATCTTTGAAACATTTATGAAAACTATGTGGACACAAGATATTTCGAGGAGGATTGCAGGGGACTCAGAGAACTCCTTTTCCAGAACCCGAGTCCCTCCAGGTTCAAGTCGCTCAGCTTGGTAGATGATGGTCTTCCTGGTCCAGCCTGTGTCTGCCCGCTCAGCTGTGTCTCCTCCATCTTCAGACCCCAGTGTCTTACGTTCCATCTCTACTAAATCGTGTGTATGTCCCAACGTGCCCTGTGCTGTCTCCTGCTTGCCTTGCTGCTGAAGCTACTTCTGTCTGGATGCTCATTCTCTTCTCTTTGCTCGGCTAGGGCCTCTTCGAGCCTCTTTCTGGAAGCCTCGGTGGAGCCCCTTCTCCCCCTGTTCACTGTCTTTACTGGCTTCACCTCCTTTGAGTCTTCAGAATAAATGGAAGAACCTAGCTGCAGAATCTTGGGAACTGTTCAAACCTGCCCTGTGTTTCGTCTGTGGTACTGCTCACAGTGTGGTACTGCTCACAGTGTGGTACTGCTCACCCTGACCTGATTATCTGCATCCTGGGAGCTATTGTAGATCTCTGAGTCCTCCAATCTCTCTTTGTATGGACTCTGCTTGCTTTACCATATCGCATAAGATTAGTCACCAAAGCAGAAAATTGAGTCCATGTGTGAGTGCTGGCAGAGGGTGCCAAAGGTTCAGTCACAGGCCACTTCTTAGCCTGGAAGACTTTGCCTAACATCATTCCTAGAAAATGAGCCATGGAGACGAACAAAGAGTGTGTAACCATAATTGTTCTTTCAGCTCAGCTCTCCCTTGTGTTCACCATGAAATGGACGTCACATCACATGGCCGCTTGCTGCCTGCTGCTGTCCTGGGTGTCACCATGTACTCTAAGGTCAGAGGGTGACTGGTGGTCCACACTTTCTGAGGAGGGAGACGCGTTTAGAAGTAAACGGGGTTCTTTTATGAGGGGAGGAGAATAAAAGCAGTAAAAATAAAATCCAGGGGTGTGAGTTGTGGAAACAGATAGAGAAGCCATTATTAGGAAAGCATCGGAGAGCGAGATATTTCCAGACATTTGTCCCCATGGTACCCTGTATTTAGCACAAACATACCAATGGAATTTAGTCATAGGCTCCTTCTCTTTCTCTTTTATTACATTTATTTATTTATTTTGTGTGTGTGTTTCTGAGTGTGTATGTGTGTGGAGGTCAGAGGTCAGCTTGTGAGAATTGGTTCACCCCTCTATCACGTAGGTCCTGGGGATCAAACTCGGGTCATCATGCTTGGTGACAAGCACCTTATCACGCTTAAGGAGCTTAGGCCAGCCTGATTCAGGCATGGATTCTTGTATCTCTGGGAAGCAGGAGAAACTTAGGCTACAAGGCAGCAAAGATATTTTTATTCCTTCTCTATACTGTCAGAATAGTGGTCTTGAACTATCAACCTCCAGGCCTCAGTGCCGTGACCCAGAAAATAGGCAGTTGGTCCGAATGGCCTCAAATGTTCCTCCACCTCGGAAATTCTGTGATTCTGTGACTGTGTAGACACAGCCTCAGGCTAGTCTGGAAATAAACTGTTCAATGAGTTTAAAATAAGACATGCCGACCAAATTAGAAGAGTCCTAGTTGGCCACAGATGGGGTTGGCCTTTAGCTGGATTAGTAATGAGGTTGTTTTATTTTTACTTTATTGTGTTTTATTTTGTCTGCTCTCCACCCTTTCCATCAGAGCCCTGTCTTCCTGAGCATCCCCACCACAGGCATGGTGAGCTGGTCCAGGCCCCTATCCAGCTGGCAGCCGGCCCTTTGCACTGTATCCACCCACTGCTTCACCCACAATGCCTGGAGTCCCAGCACCTGAGGTTCTAGGTAGGAGTCTGGCCTCAGTGGAGGCTGCCCTTTGCAATGCTGCCTCACTGGTTTCTGGAGCAGGAATGCAAAAGCAGCCCAGGCAGGCAGATGGGCCTGTTCCCTGTGGATACCTTCTCTTGAATCCAACCCCATTACTATGAGCTGAGTCACTTGACTTCTCTGCCTTGCCCATGGCCTTCTGAGGTGAGCTCTCTGCCAATATCACCAGTCCTGGATGTCTCAGTGAGGCAGCTGAGGATGGTCCTCCTCTGGTATCAGGTGATGTTGCTGTCATATTATTAACCCCGGCAGAAGGTGTGCCTGTAGCATGAATCTTAAAAGGTCTTATTAATAAAAACAAATCCAGAGCCAGGTATTGGGGTGAATGCTGGAAGATCAGAGAAGCAAAACAAGCCACAGCCACCTCACCTCATCAGTTCCTCAGCTGATCCTGTTTCCTCAGACTGGAAGCCTCTGAGTCCTCATCCAAATGGATCTCAGCTGAACTGCTGCTCAAAAGCTAAAAAGCTTAACTAGCTCTAGTTCCTGGTCCTCATGCCTTATATACCTTTCTGCTTCCTGCCATCACTTCCTGGGATTAAAGGTGTGAGTCACCATGCCTGGCTGTTTCCAGTGTGGCTTTAAACTCACAGAGATCCGGATGGATCTCTGCCTCCAAAAGGCTAGGATTAAAGGTGTGTGTGCCACCATTTTCTGGCCTCTATGTCTGTCTAGTGACTGTTCTGTTCTCTGACCCCAGATAAATTTATTAGGGTGCACGGTATATTGGGGAACACAGTATCACCACATGTGCCCACATGTACGGCAGCAGAAATGTAAGGAAAGGCAGGGGCTCTTACATCTAGGCGACAGGACACTGGAGAAACTGAGTTTCTTCTCCTCCAAACGCTGCAGATAAATTGTCATTTACTCTGCTCAGCCGTGCTATAGACCGCATGTATTATAGCCTCCTGTTCCGAGGGCTGGGAAAACTCAGATAGATGGAGGAGTCTGCACACATGTTCCACGGAAGAAGAACGAGATTTCAGATGCAGCCTGGCCCGTTTGCATAACGCCCCGGGGGGGCTGCTGCTTGACTCCAGAACACTGTGCTCACAGAGGAAGAGATGGCGTCCTCTAGCATACCTGGGACATTTGGCATGTCATATACTCCTGCCTCAGGATTCCTCCACTTGCTCTTCCTTCTGCCTCGTCTCCTAGCTGCCTTCTTCCCTTTCTTAGTGACACCTCTGCAGACCACTTCGAATCACAGCCCCCACTCCAGCCTGCATGCCCCAGTTCTTCTCTGCTCTGCATCCCCGTGGAGTGTGATCAACACTACCACGTGGGACACAGACCTTTCTCAGCGTCTGCCTGTCATTCTCGGAACTTAAGAAAGGAGTTAGGTTTGGGCATCCAGTCTTCATGGGAGCAGGTTGTTCCCCCTCTGTGGCTTACTGCAGTGTTGCCATCACCGTGGGTGGTTCACCAGAGCCTGTACCAGGACATGGGGCCCTGGAGATGTTACCAGCTGCTTGCTGAGCAAATGCTGTGAGGCCACAACCACTCAGAGAGGGTGGCAGGAGAAAGGAAAGACCTAGCGTGAGACGTCAGTGACAGACTGAGGAGAAAATCTGTGGAAACATCTGGTATCCCAGACTGCAGCCTTTGCTGAGTCCCCTGTGGTATATCGCCAGTTCCTTCTTCCCAGCAGGTACGGAGCCATGAGGCTGTAGGGCGAGATCACACTCTTGTGTTCACACAGCTCAGAAGGGGAACTGGTTTCTGTTTACTCACAGTGGTGTTTTGAAGGTGGGTCTTACGCTCTGGACATATGTGAGATGTAGCCGTGATGCTGTAGAGAACTTTAAGGTCAAGGAGACAAATTTGGGACATTGTTTGTTCAATAAGGGGACTCCAGGGGAGTTGGCCCCTGTGTGTGCCCAGTTGTCCCCTGGGTCTGTCTCCATCTTGTCACTCAGCAGGCAGTGTAGCACTGGTGATCTAACCAGTTCACCACTGGGCTATGAGATTCAATCGGAGTGTAGCAGGTTAGCATGAGATTTGGGATCAGACTTTTGGAGTTCAAATCTGGTCTTAGGAGCAATATGACATTGATCATATTAAATTTTTGTATGTGTATATATGTGTGTGTGTTCTTGCATGTATGTGTGTGTGTGTAGAAATGTTTGTATGTGTATTTGTGTGTACGTGGTAGCCAGATGTCAACATTGGATGTTTTCCTCGATCGTTCTTCACCTTATTTTTTTGAGCCAGGATCCTTCCCTCGACCTGGAGCTTGCTAAGTTAGGTAGCCTGGCTGGCCAGTGAGCCTGAAGAATCCCCCTGTCTCTACCTCCCCAGTATTAGCCTTTTAAGGTGTGTGCCTCTTTGTGTCACTGCTCAGAAAGCATTTTACTAATGGAGCCATCTCCCCAGGCCCTTATCACACCATTTAGAGTGTTCTGTGCTTCTAGCTGCTCCTTCTGTCGATGAGGACTATTCCTATCTTCTTCATAGGCTTACTGTGAGGATAACAGATTGGAATGCACAGACTCATTGCACCAGATGTTCATCGGAGGCCTGGCACACAGTAGGGGCTCAGTAAAAAGACATCGGCACAACGTGGGACACAAGCATGGCTTGAAGCCGCTTCTTTAGCTACTGGAAATGATGGCAGCTGAGATACAGGGTCAACCTTCTTGTGCAGCTCCCAAACGGGAGTGGATTTTAAGTCCGCCTCGGGCAGTCTGATCTTAAAAACCGGGGCCTGGGAAATGAACCAAGATGGTTTCTGGTGATGAAGACAGGCAAAGGAGATAGATGGGGTTTGTAAACATGACTACAAACACACTTTTGGTAACCAAGCAATTTGGCAATGGTCTCTGGTCTTGAGAGGGAATTTTTTCCTTTAAAATCTAGAATAACAGCACACGGCGATGACTTCATCCAGGACTCCGGGCGTGTGTCCCAGAGGGGCCACCCTTCCCTGGCTGTGAGGCCTTTAAGGCAGGTCAGGCATAAATGGAGAGTTTCCTGTCCCTAGTCGGCACAGCAGATGATCACCTCTGGCTGGGCTTTTCTCAGCCTAGCCTGCAATGACTGGGATTGCCCCCTCAGTTCCTGTTGAGGCTTTCCCCTTACATTTTCTGCAAAGCGCCCCCTTGCTGTTGATTGAGGGTTTCACAGTTAGCTCCTAACCATGCATTGCAGAGAGATTTTGTGCTCCTTCCTGCATCGGGTGTTTTGGAATCAAGGATGGGTGGACAAAGGTGAAGAAAGCCTTCCAGGATCCACCATAACCCCCTGCACTCAGTACTTCAACCTCGACCTCCCAGGTCAGGACTGTGTCTCATCATTCCTATGGATCACAGTGTGGAGATCTCTCTAGTTCTTCTAGGTCTGCTCCTGGGAGAAACCAGTTCCTGGAGGTCTCTCACTCCATTCCCCAACGGACTCACTGCCTCCTAGAACATTTTGTTTCTTCCGGCTTTGTCTTCAGTCATTGTGTCTTCATTTCCTGTCATGCCGGGCCGTAAATCAGCCTCCCAGACATTGATTGACTCACCCCAGAGCCTACATCCTCAACCTTATGGAACAGACCAGCTCAGAGTGCCAAGGTCAGATTGCCAAAGTCAGCCCCAGCTATGTTCCTCTTTGGTTTTTCAGGATGAAGAAAATGCTCCATTAGCTCATGGATGCTGACTTTGTGTCATCCCACTGAGCGTCCTCACGTGAGCTCATGTTGGGCAGGGCCGACACCGATCATTCATCTTTTCCTCACCCCCGTGACTGAGAAGCTGATCAATTCCCAGAACAGCTCTGTCTGTTTATAAAATTGGGAAGGTTTGGGCCAGGTTCCTTCAGAAACAGCCTCCCATTCTAAGAACTGAAAACCGTATTGATCTTTGAGTCATAGTTTGGACAGCCAGAGGATTTCTGGGGTTGCCAAGACTCTAAGTCTTTTCTTTTGTAGTGAATTGTGGACCTGAACTGGGGCCCAAGGCAGGTTCTTGGTAGAAGTGCTCTTGCTTGGTTGCAGGGTGGGTAGGACAAGCACATAGCAATGTTGGGGACCTCAGGGTCCTGGTGTGTGCTCATGAGTCTACACAGGTACACCCACACCCACACACCCCCTATCACACATACCTGGGAAAGAAAAGAATCAGGGTCAAGGCAAGTGTGATGTCAAAGTTTTTGGGGATGGGACCATAGTGCCCATCTCATTGTCTACCAGCCACGATGTTAGCCAAGTCCAGGTGTCAGTACAGCATGAACTTTGACCTCTGTGCACTCTGAAGGGCACAGCAGAGCTCTCATCTGTTGCTAAAGCCATCAGAAACAGATGCACAACCTGTGTTCCCTCTCTGTTTCAAGGGCAGGGTCAGCTGAGTATGAACACACAGCAAGAGCTGACCTATGCAGGATCAGCTTGGCCCTGGGTTCAGGATGGTGGTATGAACATTGTCCTTGACTTCTTATGTGTTGTTTTGGTATAGCCAGATGTTCAGCAGATGCCTGGCACACAGTAGGCCCTCAGTAGAAAGATATAGGCAGAATGTGGAGAACAAGCGGATAACAGCATGGTGTGGGCATTGCCTCATGTTGAGATTCGAGAAGAAACACAGACTTCATCTGCATTCTGACTTTTCAGAGCTTTGCTCTACCAAGAGCCTGCCGGTCCCATGAAGAAACACAGACTTCATCTGCATTCTGACTTTACAGAGCTTTGCTCTACCAAGAGCCTGCCGGTCCCATCATTAATCACTCACTTTGAGGAGGTCTTTCTGAGTCATGCTTGGCAACATGGATACATGATCTTTCCTCCAGCCTGATTCAGCAACAGGTATGGGTGAAGGCAGGGCCAGGAGGGAAGAATATTACCAGGGGTGGGATTCAAGAGTACCAAGTACTGAGGACAAAGGTGGGCAGGGCACACGGGGGTAATAGAGAAAGATGGATTGGAGTGGCTGAGGAAAATTCATAGTTACATCTCCTATTGACTCTCCTCTGTGGTGCCACACCCAAGGAGACCTGCTGGAGCGGTGAGGGTGGTCACAGTCCCCAGGGACCACACAAGCTGCTTCTCAGCCCTCTAGTACTCTTGTGGAGATCAAAGACCTGTGTGTAGTAGAGATAGAATAAAAGAGTCCACAGGGATATTCTCCTGTCTTCTCATAAGTGCATGTGCACATGTGTGTGTGTGCATACACATGCATGTGCACACACATAGACTTGTGGATACAGGTTACTGTGGATGGTTGAAGCTCGCTGGCTGGCTAGAATAACAGCAGCCACACCTCCCTCTGTGATCCAATGCTTGACTGACAGCTACTGCAGCCCCAGGGTGACACTGGACAGTAATGTAAGCTGTAAAAAGGAGAGAGGCAGCATGGCTAGGATGACGATCAGAATCAGGAGTCTTCACACAACACTATTATTTAGATTAATAATTTGGTTCAGATTTTGCCAATGTAAAAGTAAAAGAAAATCATAACCCTAAATCTTAATATTTCTTTGCTGTGTCTGGCTGGTCTTTCTTAATCTGGACCAGTCCTAGAGACTTAGGTTCAGTTCTCATGACATTGGCATTGTGTGTGATTTTCACAGAACGCCTGTCTGTTTGGATTCGGGTGATGCACCATGGGCAGGTGTGACATGAGTGTCCGTGCACCTTTCTCTGTATGTGGAGTCAAGAGGCCTCTGCTATTGATTGGCTCAGCTACGGTGATGATGGTAGCTTTGGTCATTGGGTTTGGGTGGTTCTCTTCGGTTTCTCCATCAGAAAGTCCTTTTATCCTTTACCATTCATAAATGTGTGGTGGGAAAAGACTTCGAGACATTAGTCTTCTGTGATCTGATGATCTTGGCCATATCTGCATAGTGGCATTGGCTCAAGATGGTGAATGCTGCCCAATCTTTATTTTTATAGATGTGTCTAAGGGATTCTAGTGAGCACCAGTGGCCTGGGGTGAGGCTGTGTTTGCCTAAAGGTGAGTCCGTGAGAGCAGGACTGTGGAGGGGGCCTTGAATAGCCCCAGCATATCTTTTAATGTCTGGTGTTGGTTCTTGGGAACCTGGCTTTCCTCTCTGAAGGGCAGTGGTTGTCAGTTCTAAGGCGGAGGTACCCTGTGTTGTCTTTGCCAATGTTGTTTGATCTAGCTTTCTGCTGACCTTGGCCCATTTGCCTCCTGAAAGTAGTATACAAGATGCTGTACTTCTTGATAAATTTGCTTGGCATAAGCTGTTAGCTTGTGCAAGACCTCCTGGTCCTAACTTTCTGTCTTCTTTATCTTTTCAAATCCGTTCCTCGACCTTGACACTTTGCCATTTGGGACTGTGATTCCTGCAGGCTCGAGTCACTAGATGGTTCAAGATCTTGTCAAGCTGGCAATCGATGCCAACCACTATGCACATCCTCAATGTCCAGGAACCATAATGGTCCTGGAGACACAGTACTGGCCATGCCTTGTTCCTACCCTCATGGACCGTGTAACTCAATAGGGCTAAGCCAGCCATAGCCAAGCCAACAGTGACAAGCAATGTCGTCCTCTAGAAACAAGCCCCCTCTGGATGCCACGCCAGGGGTTGGTCCCGATGCATGTGCTGCGCAGGCACCATGTAGGAGCACGGAGTGAAGTGAGGAGGAGGATCCCTGGATCAGGAAGACAGCCTTGAGGTCCAGAGACTCTTGTGAAAGCATCTTCAGTGTTGCTCATGGAAACTTCTGTATGTGTGTTGGGAAAACTCACACAGACTGTTTTAAAGCAATGAATCTAATGAGCCGGTTTATTTCTCAAACCAGCCTGCAGCAGGAGAGCCAAGGTGAACACTTGACATTTTCCGACTTGAAAGTGAAGTCAGGCTCTTTCTGTAGAGACGAACTTTCCAGATTAAATTAGTGCATTCAGGATAGTGAGTTAGTTACCACAGTGTTGGTGTGTGTACCATGGGTCACATGAGTTAGTTACCACAGAGCTGGTGTGTGCACTGTGGTTCACATGAGTTAGTTATCACAGAGCTGGTGTGCACACTGTGGCTCACACAAGTTAGTTATCACAGTGCTGCTGTGTGCACCATGATTCACATGAGTTAGTTACCACAGGATGGTGTGTGCACTGTGGCTCAGATGAGCAAAGCTCTCTACTCCAAGGCACACCTACCAGCAAATGCACATCCCCAAAGTGAAGCAATGAAATGCAGTTTTGACAATGACCGTGTAAAGAAAGCAGTTGTAGCCCTGAGATGCAGGGCTGTACCCAGGAGAGATCATGGTGCCTCTAGAATTTAAAAGTGGAGGCTAATTACCAGTGAGCAAATTTTTCTCTGTTCACTTTAACAAAGCATAACAGGAGAATTTGCCGATTTGCCAATGTTTCCTCCTTGAAGTGTGCTCAAGGCCTTTGACTGACAGTTCTTTTATGTCGTAACAAGAGGAACACGGTGTCCAGGGTATGGCTATGGGTTCCTGCTTTGTAGTCTCAGAATGTTTGCATGCAGCCCCTTTCATTCTCTTGGTCTATAAAGCTTGTCCTCTCTGCTGTCAGTGATAGACTTAATCAAAGTGGAATATGAGCACGAAGTCCCTCCAGCTTTCTGTTGCCATGTGTCACTTTTATTAATATGTAGCCACTCTGCTTCTTACTCCCCGTGCTCCGTTTATCCATTCTTACTAATCTAAATACAGTATTTCACATTAAGGTGATGTTGCTTCTCTCAAGGGTCCTTTATGGTGATATTTTCTTTTGTACTAAAATGTTATTTGTATGTTAATAAATAAAGTTGCCTGGGGGTCAGAGCTATTAGCAAGCCATAGGAAAGCAGGGCGGTGGTGGTGCACGCCTTTAATCCCAGCACTTGGTAGGCAGAGCTAGGTAAGTCTCTGTGTGTTCAGGGATACAGCCAGCATTGGATACACATGCCCTTAATCTCAGTACCAACCATAGAAGACCTGGAGGTCTATACAGACAGGCTGTGATGAGGCGGTCATGTGGTTGGGTTTACAACCAATGAGAAGGCAGAGCAGAAACTCTATATAAAGACTTTAACACAGGAAGTAGCGGCTCCTTCGGAGAGGTAGGACCACTGCAGGAGGAAGGGTAAGGTTTTAGCTCTTAGCTCTGACCTCTTGGCTTTCTTCTTTGCATTGGTTCTGTGTTTCTTATTTAATAAGATGGTTGGTTACATCTACAGTCCTTCATTTTTTCCTCCCTCATCCCTTTAAGCTGGTCCTTTGTTTTCTCTGTGAGTCTGACTTATTCTTCGAGGCTGTTTCTACCCCCAGCTTCTTCCTCAGCTTCCCAGGTGCTCTGGGCAAGACAATCATGTCTAACCATTTTTGTGCCCACAGTGATAGCATGATGTTAATGTGCACTCCGTTGTCTTTATTGATCAGTTGATATTGATGCATGGCTGCTAAGTGAAGAGGAAGGGTTTCTTTAGGCGTCTTTCTGTGCTGGGTGGCTCTTTGTGTTTTGATAACATAGTATGCAGTCACTGGCCCTGAGAGTCCCTGGGCCCCGCCTACTCAGTCCCTCTCTCCAACTCCTTTAATTTTCTTAAAAAAAAAAAAAACCAACTCAGTATTTCCTATTAATTCTTTGAGAGTTTCATACAGAAATACAATATGTTTTCCCTTTAACTCATCTCAGATGCACACCCCTGAAAGCTCATGTCTTCTTCTTCTTATTTTTTTTATAACCTACGAGAACCAATTTGTTCTGCCCATATACTAACAATATGAAGCCATCCAATGAAGCATGATCAACCCACCAGGGGCCGTACCCTTCAAGAGTCTTCTCCCTTTAGCGTCCACTACCTGGTCATAGCTCCTCATCTAAGGGAAGGGCTCATGGGCCTCTCCCCACTCCATGTGGAACGCTGACTGGCTTGATCTTGTGCAGACCTTGTCTAGGCAACCACAGCTCTGAATTCAGTGGCCTTGTCATGTCCAGAGGACACTGTTTTGCCTGGCTCTCCCCTGGCTCTCCAATCTCTTTGACCCCTCTTCCACAATGGCCTTTATTGGCGTCCAGCTCCTAGTTTTTCTCTCCTATGAGGTGGAACAGGAATAGTGCCTCTCTTAGAGCTACACGAAGGTCTTTAGTGTCACCCTGTGTGTGGATGTATGTGGGGTCTGACACAAACCCAAATGATCAAATTTTATTTCTTTAAAAAAATCATTTTTAATGACTTATTTATTCTTATTTTATGTCCATTGGTGTTTTGCTTGCATATATGTCTGTATGAAGGTGTCAGATCCCCTGGAACTGGAGTTATAGACAGTTGTGAACTGCCATGTAGGTGCTGGGAATTGAACCTGAGTCCTCTGGGAGAGCAGTCAGTGCTCTCAACCACTGAGCCATCTAACCATCCCCGATCAAGCATTCTTACATGCTCAGAATAAGATCTTCTCTTTCCAGGACTCTGCTTGGCTCTGGTCTGACTCTGGAGAAGAGGAGCTGGAATTCTGAAAGAAACTGCCGATTTCAGATTTATGAATCAGGCTTTTAACAGTGGCAAGAAGAAGCTGAAATATGGCCCTGATGAAAGGCAGCCACCAGCAAATGTGTGGTTCATGTCAAGCTCCCAGGTTTCTCACGCTGAGGTGGAGTGGGAACCTGGCTGCAACTTGCAGTTTGTATCGTGCATGATTCTGGGTGGCAGGGGAGCCTGGGCTAGGCTGAGTGGGTGAACCTGAGACTTTGGAGGCCTGCCACAGAAAGTCTCCATCTCTTCAGCTACTTCTCATCTCTTGCTATACCTGTGACTATTTCCCCAAGATTCCAGAAACCTTTGCTGACAATGAGACCTCGTTTGATCTGGAAGTACTTTTGACGACCTTTGATATCCAGTCTAGCTGTTATCTGCTTCTAAGAGGGGGAAGCCTGCATCCTCAGATGCTCTCTAGGGCCCCATTTCAACCTAAACACCTTGGCTTAGAGGTACGGTCTCCCATAGCAACCCTGGTAGATTCACCGCCTTGGCAATTACCTCCAGACCGGCTCAGCCTAGTCTACCCACAGTCCACAGCTAAGTGGACATCCCTAATCCATTCTCCTTATCTTCTCACAGCCTGCTGTAGAGACCTCATAGGTAGCCAACAGCCTGGACAGTGGATATCAGCATGGCTATAAGTTGGGTGGGGATAGGGTATGTTTTTTTGTCTGTGTATGTACAGATGAGTGAGCCAGGAAGATGCAAGGGTTTCTAAAAACTACCCGAGAGGCCTCTAAAGACATCTGTGCCTTTCCCTCCACACGCTGGCAGTGAGGAATCAGGACTCAAGCTTCCTGCTGAGGAACTATACCATGAAAGTGCCCTCAGGCCACCACGGTGCGTGCCTGGCCCATGATGTTATCATCCATGATGAGAGGGAGCAGGCTTTGATAGTGTAGGGTAGACTTCCTGGGAGCCCATTGGAGGGGCACAGAGGGGAGGTGCCTGGTCTGAACTAGGATCTTAGCTTCTCCTTTTCTTTCTGTGCTCCTGGGAGGGATAGCCTAAAGTATTTGGTAATGAGGTAATGGTCAAGAAGCTGTGGGCACTACGATGCCTAGCCAGACCCTGGGTGGAGCAGGAGCCCGTCCTGGCTCAGCGATTCCCAGAGTCTGGTTCCCTGAAGGAAAAAGCATCACTTCAGAGAGGCTGGCACTCTCCTCATGACTCCAGTAGGAGTCCTGGCTCTCCGCTTTCTGCAGAAGCTAGGGCCGGGGAGGCCCTGGACAGAGAATTCTGAATGACCCACTCTGCAATGTGCTTTCAAGGCATTTTCTCCGGGCAGCAGTGGGTTGGGTAGGGTATTCACTTCATACTTCTCCATCCTCTCCCATTCCAGGTTCCTGCGATCTGGGGCAGGTCAAGGGGGTGGGTCGGGGGAGGGGAAGTGGATACCTACCCTCTATGGGTAGAAGTGTTGAAGTCTTGGTTTATTTCTCGCTGACTTCTTGCTAGTAGAGGTCTGACGAGGCAGAATCTGAACAGATTGGGGGCATGTTCTGGCTGGGACACTCTCTTTCAAAGAATATGTTGGAGTAGATGGTTCTCTGGCAGGAAGATGAATTCCATTGTTTCCAGGTATACCTTTGCACCAACTTTCCAACCTACTATCCTGGAGTCCCCCTGTATCATAGTCCCATTGCTTAGTGGCTATCCAGGCATGGAATAACCCACCGAGAACGCGTGCAAGTCAGAGGCTTTTTGGAGGTGCAGCTCAATTAATTTGGAGACAGTATGTCTGATAGGTCTGGGGTGCAAAGTTCGAAGTCAGTAAAAGTCTGCAAGATCTAGAAGGTGAGGAAGGTTGGCGGCAGCAGGTCCTTCTGAAGAAGTGGACTGTGTTAACCACAGCTTGGTGTGTGTCTGTCACTCAGAGTGCCCCTTGGACCTTCCTTTAGTACACATGTAGCCTGTTCCCCTGAGTACTGGAGGTCTGGGCAGCATCACTAGGAGCACTTGGGAGTCTGGCACCCCACTGAAAATTAGGAGCAATGACAGTTCCTCTGCTGACGCCTGCTTTGTGTTTTGCTCGGGGGAATGACAGAGAAAAGGAAAATGATGGATGTGGCTCTTGAGCTGAGATGCCACTTAGAGTTGGTGAGCATGGAGCCCGGAAAGGCCAGGGCTTGCCTACAACCACCTGTCTAGCTTGGAGCACATAAGCATCCACAGATGCTTATGAGCATGACAGATGCCTCCTAATGCTGCTTGCAGGGGCACAGGACCCTCCTAACCCCCAGGGGCTTCTGCTTGCTCTTGAACTTCCTGCTGTCAGTGAGCTGAGCCTCCAGCTCATTGTGAGCAACTCCAGTAGAGTGTCCAGTAGAGGAAACCCAGCCAGCCTCACAGGACCATGCAGCAGGTGTACACTGTGATGCAGGACCAAAGAGTTTCAGGAGGGGACATTTTTTTCTGTGCTGGTCAGACCAGATGTGTTTCATCAAACAGATTGTCAGTTTCTTTGTATACATTTATGTTTGACCTCCTCATAGAGAAATTACCCCCCCACCCCCACTGCCAGGCCCACGGGTTAGCCTTGAGTGCATTAGAATGTGCCTCATATCTCTTCATAGATTTGGTTTTCATCACAACGGAATTCACCTTGGAGACACTCATTAGAATTTTTTGGTCACTTTATAATAGAAATATGAAGAGGAGATTAATGGACCTTAAAATTTATTATGTTGTCTCACCACTTACAAGTATTTTTTTTTTGTAGGACGTTGTCTGGCTTCTTATTTGTCATAGATGCAGAAATTTACCTACTGTGCGTTTGTGTTCGTTGGAAAGGAAAACGTGGTAGTTTGTAAGACGGAAGGCTCTGAAGGCAGCATGAGGATTGGAGAAGCATCTAAACTCAGGGAACTCCCACTTCGAACTTTGCTCTAATAAGCTCAGCACTGTTGGATTGATTCCTCAGTGTTTTTCTGAAATCTGAGTGCTTTTGGAGGGTGATGCTGACAGATGCTCATCTGGAGGAATGCTGAGTGTGTGGAAGGTGAGGGATGGGAGTGCTTGAGCACAGTATCACCTCTGAAATACTGGACCAGTCCTGGCAGTAGAGCTATAAAAATAAAGGCAAATGGTAAAGGTACATGGTAAATAAAGGCGAGGTACACATTTCTCTGCTGAGTATAAGTTTTAGCCCAACAATTTATGTCTCAATAAATGTTACATAGGACTCATGATCATTATGACTTTAAACACAAGAGGTCATCTTTCTAAATGGCATTTTTTTTCTCTAATGTGCATTGGAGGCTTTCCCACTTACTATCAGAGTGATGGATTCTCATATAACATTGTTTTTCAAAGTCTCCATGGTTTGGTGCAAATGATTTTTTTCCCAAGGAAAAGAAATTCAGCCCTTTGAATATATAAGGAAAGAACTGTCTTTTTTTAAAGATGAAAAACATGGAAACGTGAGAACATATTCAAAGGTAGTTTGTAAGATGAATTGGTTTCACGAGGCAGTGATTACACAGATGAGCAGTGAGGAGAGAGAGAAGGATGGGAGGGACTCCTGTATCCACAGTTGCATCAATTGTTAACTCAGCTCTTGGGGTTCCCACAGAATCTCTGTACCCTAGATCTGAACAGTATTTGTTCCCTGATATTTACTTCACAGGAATGATGTAAAGATGAAGGCACTGTTTGAAGTATCAAAGGACACCCTTTTTTCTTTGTTAATGGTGGGTAGGATAACTCAGACCTATAATTCCACTAAAATAACCAATGAAATTTATATGATATTAAAATAATTCTGGAAAGCAGAAATGAGTTAATAACTCAGTAAGAACCTCGGGAGGAGAGAGTGATGCTCAGGACTTTTGTTGACCAAAGGGCAAGTAGAAATTTGTTGCACGAATCCTAATTGGTCTTATAACATCTGGGTGAAAGCTGAAAGATCAGAGAAACAGAGCAAGCCACAGCCACCACCTCTTACCTCACCAACTCCTCAGCCTGAAAGAGCCCGAGTTCCTGTCTTCTCCTACTTTATTTTCCTTTCTCTGCCTAGCCATATCATTTCCTGTTTCAACCTTCCTAGTGCTGAGATTAAAGGTGTGTGATCCCAAGTGCTGGAATTAAATGTGTGTGCTCCCACTGCCTGGCTCTGCCTGGCTCTGTTTCTCTTTTAGACTGGATTAATCTCGTGTAGTCCAGTGTGGCCTTGAACTCACAGAAATGCAGACGGATCTCTGCCTCTGCCTACCAAGTGCTAGGATTAAAGGTGTGTGCCACCACTGCCTGGCCTCCATGTTTAAACTAGTGGCTGGCTCTGTCCTCTGATCTTCAGGCAACCTTTATTTGCTAAGAGTACAAACAAAATATCACTACAGAAATCTGTAGCAAGTTTTCTTGTCGGACTATCTTTGGACCACCAGCCTACAAATCACAACATGGAGACTTATTATTAATTATGAAAGCTTGGCCTTAGCTTAGGCTTTTTTTTTCTAAGTAGCTCTTATAACTTAATTAACTTGCCTCTATTAATCTATGTTCTATCATGTGGCTTGGTTACCACTTCTTAGCACAGCACATCCGACTTGCTTTGAGTCTGCTGGTGAAATCACGTGTCTAGATTCCTCCTCCCAGTTTTTCTTACTCTGCCTGGAAGTCTCGCCTATACCTTCTGCCTAGCTATTGTCCATTCAGCTTTTTATTACATCAATCACAGCAATACATCTTCACACAGTGTACAAATATCCCACAACATCTTCTACTTTTTGTCTAAATAAAAAGGAAAGGCTTTAACTCTAAGACAGTAAAACTATACACAATAAGAACAATTATTAGGTAAGAATTACATCCACAATGTTTAGTCCATACGTATTTGGCAAATTTGGAGATTACTCTATTAACTATTCTATCTTAGTGAGTCCAAATTTTTATACCTAAACCATTTTCTATCATATTTTGCATTACTATTCTAAAAGAATGTCTTTTTAGACCTTGAAACATCTTCTTAGGTAAACAACATAAGCTTTTATGTTTCTCAACCTTATACACTTTATATCTCTTATGTAAGTTTTTAAAAAGTTGGTAACAAGAGAAATTATAAAGCTGTAACTATCTCATCTCTAACTCCATTAGAGACCAGAGAAGGGTGTAATATTACCCGAGTAAACAGGAAGTGCAAAGCAAACAACTTCTAAAGCTATAGACATGACAAAGACATCTGGCTGCCTGGACAGTCACCCAAGGTTCCTCTGCAACATTGGGGCATCCATCTTTGGCCTACAGGCCTAGAATATCTGACAGACTTTTCTGTGAAGCAAAATTTTGAGGGACTGTCCTACCTTGTCTTAGCAAAGTTTGGCAGTTGCCTCCTTTTGTGTCCTGCTTGTCCAATTTGGACAGCAGTCAAGGCAAGGACAGTTTCTTACCAAAAATGACTGGCTTTGCCACGTAGAAAGCAGACTTCATATGGAGGTTCTTTGATTCCCATCATCCCTTTTTGAAGTAAATTTGTGCTGCCAGGAGCAGACATGTCTCACTGTCATGAAAATCCTTATGTTAGTAAAACATCTTAAATGCTATACTCTCTAGGTCTTTGAAGTGTTTGACGATTACCTATCTATCTAAAATATATCTCTGTTTGACCTTGAAAACATACCTAACATGACTACAAGTTGATTGCTATAGATGACTATTAACCTTCATTTCTTAATTATCCTAAATTGTTTATAATAATAGCTTTTAAGGATTAGAAATTTATATCACATTGTTAAATGAGCTGTATAGATACAATACCTTAAACAAGAGTAGAGACATATACACAGTATAACAAAAATAACCTTAAATTTGTATCAATATACAAAAATCTATACCAGTGTAAAATATTAAAGACTAGTAGTTGCATTCTAGTTTAAAAGTAGATTCAATAATCTATTCTTTTATCCAATCACTTCTATATCCCTCTTTTCTTTTCAGAATGAGATCCCTGAATCTAATTTCCTTTGCTCAGCTTTCTCCCTGATTATGATGAACAACAACTTGTAACCAACCACCCTAAATGATGATAAGCATCCATAATCCATTAAATGACCAAAAACCATCCATCCCACCTCTTGGGAATGTGAGTGATGTGTTCTTTAGAATGCTTCCTGTTGTCTGGGGGTGACAGCGTCTCTAGGGGGCTCTGAAAAAATTGGGATAATGACCAAATCCTGGGAGAGTTAGCTGTATTAGTTTTTTTAGTCTCTGTGATGGAAAAGTACAGAGCTTATCTGAAGTCCTTACTGGAGTAGTCTGTGAGGCTAGACCATCTCAGCCAGCAGCTTTGGAGTTGTTTTGAATGTAGAATTTTGAGGAAACTACAACAGAGGCATTCTGAGGGTCTGGGTCACCTGGGCTACTTATCTTCATTGGT
>CABHPR010144482.1:16598-48034 GCA_902168415.1 Peromyscus melanophrys | reverse complement strand
AAAGAAATGGGTTAGTTTAAGATATAAGAACAGTTAGCAAGAAGCCTGCCACGGCCATACAGTTTATAAGTAATATAAGCGTCTGAGTGATTATTTTATATGTGGGTTGTGGAACTGCGGGGTTTGGTGGGACCTGGAGAGAAGCTCTCCAGCTACACTTAATTAAAAAAATAAAAAATAAATTTAATTAAAAAAGAGTTAGATAAAGCTTGGGCAAAAACCAAACACATTTAAATAAACTTTGATTAGTCATATGTTTTTGTTCTTTAAGCTGATCCTTGTAATTATGAAGGGCAGATCAATAGTTTCCTTGACTTAAGTAGACATTTGATTGAATTTTGACCATAGACATTTTAAGGCTATATATGTCATTTCTGAGTCATATCAGACCTTTATAACTTGCATAAGCTTTTCATCTTTCTTTCTCATCTGGAAATATTTAGTCACCTTATTCTTCATACTCAAATCCTTCTTTACTGAAAGATTTTCAATTTTACATTGTCACATTTTCTTCTACTTATTGTTTTTTTTATTATTAATACCATGGGACATAGTTACATTAACAAATAAACTGACCATCTCTTGGTGTGGGAAGAGAGACAAAGCAATCTGCAGCCTCTGCACTTCCTTTTCCTAATCTATATGAAGGGACAAACACTTTTCTAGTGAGACACGGAGTTTCCATGATAATCAAAACCATGCAATATGAGTATCATCCTGTAACATGCCAAGATATAGAATGGTCTCCTTACACATGCCTAATTTGAAAAAGAGACACCAGAAAAGGTAGCTGAGTGTGCCTTTTAGTGTTTGATTTTACATTAGCAGCAGCATCACAAGGGAAAAGAGCCATCTTCACTGAAATAGAATTTTCTCTAAAATTGATTTTAAGCCAAGGAAACTTGGAGCGGATTTAATTATGCTGCAGTGTTTGTGAGTTGCCCACCAAGAGCTCTGCCTTGTGCCCATCAATGACACTCCCTGTTGGATGGGAAAGTGGCTTTTCCAGTTTCAATTGCTGGTTGACGCCATCATTCAAATGAGGGGCAATTTCTGTGTCTCCCACCTTTATGCAGCGCATTTCACAGCAAAAAAAAAAAGATGGATATAAAAATATGTTTTCAACCTAGAGTCAATATTTTGTCATCAACATGGGGCAAAGAATTGCAGTATGATGGAAAGCATTTTTTTTTGCTCTCTCCTACAGATAGAAAGTTTTACCTCACAATGTGAAGATGTTAACAGTGAATAGATGACAAATACATAATTTCATATACTCTGGGAAATGAATTCTTTCATAAAGAATATTTTTAAAATTTATCTAGCAGTGAGCTTTATGTGTTTGAGGGAAACAGCTATCACTCTGTGTACCTACATCCAAAGTGCTAGTCTATAGCATAGTAAAGAAGGGTAAGGCTGGGGAGTAGGTGGGTGTGTGCAGCTGGTTAGTATCCCGTGAAAGGACCATAGGATTTTTCTGTCAAATATTAACTACCTGCAACACCATTTAGGATGATAAAGGCCAACCCTGTGAATATTTAACTTTCACTCTATTTGCTTTCCTGATAGTGGGTCACTTTCATATGTGAAATACAGCCTATTGCTTATTATTAGTTAGACCACAGTTGATCTTTAGCATTTAATAGTTTTCAACAATGACACATGTAATTTACATGGTCATGTACATTCAAAATGTGAGAACGCTAGGATTAAAGTACAGGCTTAGAAAGGATCTTGTTAGGTCATCTAGCTTAGCTGTTCAATTATCTATTGCAGATCTTTTTTCATGCTGGGTGCTTTCAGTGAAATGTATGAAGCCTTTTTTCCTCTTCTGTACCTAGACTCCACTTTTAGGGGAAGATGAAATGACACCATAAGAGAAGAAGGCAGAGCCAGTTGACAGACACTGGACCTCTTTCAAGTTCACAGCAGAGCGAGAGCAGTGTGCCCAGCAACCAAGCAGAGGAAACACAGCTGGAATGGCTATGGAAGAAGCGCAGGAGTAGGTGGAGAGGCTGCATAACCAAGGGACAGCAGGAAACCAGACAACACCTGCTGGTAAGAACAAGGACTCAATCAGTAGGTTTGTAGGCCAGCCTGCTTCCAGCTGCTTCTGGCCAAACCTGACTGGCGCAAAGTTAGATTACCTTTTCAGAAATGCTGATGGCTGAGGCAGGTGGCTATCTCTTGGAGAGATATATGGCATCTTTGAACTAGTGCCTTGTAAAAGGCCCGTGTGATAAGAACATGGACTTATCTTCTGTGACTCTCCTAAAAGCTCCCAGTGCTTTAATCAAACACACTGCTCTCTGTTCCTACTTGCTCACGAGCAAGGTGGAGAAAGGTAAACTAGAAAGGGGATCTGGGGCTAATATATGACATGCTATCTTAACACGCTTCAAAGTTAAGACTTTATTCATGAAATTGTTAGGCAAACACAGACAGGCTTGGCCTTTGAATCAAGGAAATGACATTATTAGAGCTATATGAACACGAGTGCAATAGAGATACAGCAAGATACGCTTTTTAATCATGAAGATTCTGGGGTCAGATTGTCTCTGCATGGATTCCTTCCCTAATCTCCTTAGCTCTGACCTTCTTAACTTTGAACTTCAGTAGTCTCATCTATACAGTGGGGATAAAAACTATTACCTAGTTGGTAAATTTGTTGGGGGCATTGCATGAGATGAGGCCTGTCATGTGCTTGACCAAGTGCATGACACAGAAAGATGCCGTTTTGTACACATGTGCTGTTATTTTATCATGAGTTGACCAACAGCTTAAAGTATGGAGGCCAAAAGACCAGAAAGGAGTCCGTGTATGCAATATTTTTAAGAGGAATATTGATGATAAATAAGGCCTACAGTTAAAAGAATTACGAAGTGCAAGCAAAGTTGATACCCTGGTGGGCATAAAACCGACAGGATTTGCTGTGAATGTAGGGGGTGAAGATGGAGACAAGGTTTTCATACATGCCCATGGGAATTGCTCGCTCTGTTGGCAAGCAGATCTTACTGGTGTCTCATTCATAGAGTGTGTGACACCTCACACTTGAACCACACTTCATACCATGTCTTCCTTCCATGATGGGGCACAAGGGCAATCGCCCTTAGCCATCATCTGATAAGAGCATGTGCATACATACCTCTGCACCTTTGTGCCATAGATTGGATCATTGAGGCTTCTACGCTACTTCCAGAGTTCCCAGTGGTTCAGCTGGATATTTTTATGGTGGTAAGTTGTTGGGTAATTAAGCCTTCAGACTGCTTTTCCTTCCTGATCTCACTGTTCCAATATTTTATACTCTCTTCTGGACCAACATCTAAAAGTGACTATTTCCATTGGAATGCTCATCTTATATCTTGGCCTTGAAAGAAATGAAAGTAAGGGTAGAGAAGGAGAAAGGTACAGGAGGATCCAGAAGATAATTTGCTTTAGATATTTTAAGGGACTGTTGCCTTTGAAACATTCCTGCTTAGATGACCTGGAACAGAAATAAAATGGCATTAAACAGGAATTTAATAAATAACTGTGCTCTAGTGGTCCAGATTGGCCAGTAAATTATACAAATGAGATACCTGAAATCTCAGGAAAAAAATGTTCCCTCAAAGATAGCTCATAATGTAAGATGTTTGGAAACACTAATGAAATGCATTTAAAAGGCACATGTAGAAAATTGTGACCAGAAAAAGAGGGTGATGCCAATGGAAGCTAGAAGACAAGATTTTTGTTTTGAAAGAAAGCCTGTTTTTTCTTACTAACATGTAAATCCTTTTAGGAAGAATGAGTTTCACATAATAATAAGAAATATGTGTTTAATGAAATACAATCACTTCTTACCTTCTACCGTGAGGATATAGAATCAGAAGTTTTGAAATTAAGAGATGAAGAGTAACATAACAATTACTCCACCACATAAAGTCTTTTATGTTCTCTGATTAATTCCATGTCTATGTTTGCTATAAAGCAGACTCATATTGCAAAGATATAGGCCATGCCATGTTCCTTTCTTGAAACATGTGTAAAACTAACACTGGTTATTTCGTGCATGTGGCGAAAAGAAAAGTGAATAGTTTTGAGGGAGATGGAGGGGTAAAGACAGAAAACCCCCATATACATAGCACATGCTTTGTCTGTTTCTCGTTGCCAACATTGATTCACTAAAATTCTCCTTTTCTACCTCATCAGCGCCTCGGTTGGAAGAAGCTGTCACCTCAGCCATCATGAATTATCATGAATAATTGCTTTTAGTGTCACTTCACTTTTCCTTCTCTGAAGTTTGAGATAGCACAGAGAAGCTAGACTTCTAGTTCATCCACATTGTGACACAGTCTCAGCCTACAGGCAGTCAATTCTTTATACCGTCCTTTGGAATTATAATGGGATGCAACATGCAGGTCCAAATGATGTTCATGTTAAGTTTCTGGAGATAGCAGAGAGATAGGTCAAACTCTTGCTTTCAGTTGGGCCTTTTTTCTTTAATACACTGCATCTAGTCCTGCAAGACAGTTCAGACAAACTTGCTCTACACTCTTCTAGAGTTAAGAAAAAGTGGCTTTGTTGTTGGAAATAGGAGAGATGGATTTCCTTATTTCTAGTAATGTCAGCCCATTAAAAACATCAGGAAGATTGTTGTTTGGGATATATTTATCACTTAAAGAATAATTCCCAATCAAGACTGTACATTTTCTTCCAAAATTTGGCACCTGTTGGATGGTACTCAATGCCCTGCTGCATCCAGCAACATCTTTTTTTTTTTTTTTTTTTTTTTTTTTTTTTTTTTTTTTTTACATTCTCTGCTGTTGTACTAAGTCAATTACCAGGTTGTCTTTTCTCATTTATACAAAGCCATTAAACCAGTGTCCTGCCCTGTGCAGAGACAATAAGCAATCTCTGACAGTTTTCTACTTAATTACATGCTTCGTTGGATGCTTCTTGATTGAAAATATTTTCTCATAATCTCTTTTGTTTTATGCTCATGATTTTACCCACCTAACACAGGGATGATAAAGAAAGATGTGATTGAACACGATGGCTTTAGTGGGGAGTATCTCTACCTGCCACTTCGTTGAAACACAAGAGTACACTTGCCCTTTACTGTCAGGCTAGGATGTTGGATCCAGGTAGCCCCTCATAGGTCACTGAATGTTTAATGTTCCGGGGGGACATTGCTTAGTGCTTGGGTTAGGTTTTCTCTGGAAACCATTCTAAAGAGGCCAAACACCTGTTTTCACTGGCCTTCTCTGATGCTCGGGGAATGCAAAGTGACTGTGACATTTCTATTTAGGATTTTTTTTTCAATTTCCTGACCTCTTGGTCTTTGCATCACTAATTAGTGAGTTCTTACTCTGTGCTGGCATGCCAGGAAGCTCTTAAACAGCCTTTGAAAAGGAATAACAGAAAATCTCTGCCTAACCACTGTCTGTTTACTGGATCTAGAAAAATATCAAGCTATAGTTGAACAAAGAGACGCTTAAGACAGAAGGTCTTTTTGAACTTTTGTTCTTATGTGCCTGAACTCTTGACTTTTTATTTATTTATTTTAACCCGGTAGCCATTTTGCAACCGTGGAGTGATAAACTCGAGCAAGTAGGAGGCTGCTCTCAAGAAGAAGATTCTATCTGTTGGGTTCCACCTTTATTCCTTTTCCTATAAATAAGAACTTCCAAGTGTATTTCAAACCATTATTTTGCTTAACATGCTAAATCTGCTAAAACAAAAATCCCTCAAAGAAACAATAACAATTGAGCACTTATTTATGGCCTGCCAGTTTATCAGTCTCTACATACACAGTGCTGCCTTTGCAAAAGCCTCAGGACTGGGAAGAACCGCAGAGAACTATTCATTCAAACATCCTATTTTACAGATGTGAAAAATGGGGTACAGCGGAGAAATGACTTCTCTCAGTGACTCTTCTCGTTAGAACTGGCATTAGAACACAGCCTTAGTTCAGAGTTCCTAGTACCCTGCTTGTGGGTCCTTTCAGGTAATTTTTGAAAGAAAGAAAAGGTTGGTCCAAGGGGACAAAGGCTGGAGACAATGCTGAGATTAATACTACAATAAGTATTCTGGGAATTGCATTGGCAGAACAGAGTGTTCTTGATTCCATTTGTACCTTCTGGGTACCTGATATTGTTTCAAGTACGTTGAGCTCAAAATTATGTGGTTGTCTTTTTAATACTGAACTATATACTTTTCTTTACCTTTTAATTTTTTCACTCACTGGGATATACAAAGTTTACTAAAAGTACTTATACAGCAAAAAAGATAAGAACAGGTGCTCCACTTCTGCACCTGCACACATAAGTGGCTGTACTATGCTTCACTGAGTCCCTGGGCCCCAAGTGATCTGGGCAATATGAAGAAGTGATGGATGAAATCAGAGGAGGAAGAATTAGGCTTAGCAACACTAGTCAGTGGATGAAGAAGAACCTGAGATTATCCTTAAAACCCAAGCAGGATTTGAGTTTGCTAATAAGAGCTAGCAGGACAAGGGTAGTCATTGAAGGTGAATGTTTGGGAGCATGTAAAGATTTGGAGGATAAGGGGAGCTAGAATTGTTGAGACAGAGTGGATCTTGCTGGGGGGCGCGGTGTCTGAAGGCATGCCACCGTGAATAAGACTGATTCTCCAGAAGGTTCCCAAGTATAGAAATGATAGGGGTGAGGGGGATAAAAAGAAAGAGTACTGGAATTTGAGGGGCATTTATGGGATGATGTGGAAACCTAGAGCAATGGAAATTCCCTGGAATCTACAAGGGTGACCCTAGCTAGGAATCCTAGTAATAGGGGATGTGGAATATGAACCGGTCATCTTCTGTAACCAGATAAGGCTTCCAGTGGAGGCATTGGACACAACCCAGGCACAAAACCTTCTACCTATAATTTGTCCTGCCTACAAGATATGTTGGGGTAATGGTGGCACAGAATTTGTGGGAGTGGCCGGTCAATGACTCGTCTAACTTGAGGCCTAGGGTACCATAGGGAGCTCATACCCAACACTGCCTAGATGGCCAGGATCAAGAAGCTGGGTGGCTCAGAGACCTAGGGTAGAACCAAACAATACTGACAAAAGAAAGAAAGGAAGAAAGAAAGAAAGAAAGAAAGAAAGAAAGGAAGGAAGGAAGGAAGGAAGGAAGGAAGGAAGGAAGGAAGGAAGGAAGAAAGAAGTTCAATGAAATGATTCCTGATGATACTCTGTTATATTCATAGTTAGGTGCCTAGCTCAATAGTCACCAGAGAAGCTTTATCCAGCAACTGATGAGAATGGATAAAGAGGCCCATAACTAAACATTAGGTCAGAGCTCAGGTAACCCTGAGGAAGATGAGAAGAAAGGATTGTAGGAGTCAGAGGTGTCAAGGACACCAGGAGAACACAGCCCACAGAATCAACTAAGCAGGAATCATAGTGGCTCACAAGGACTGAATTGAAAATCACAGAGCTTTCATGGTTTCGTGCTAGGTCCTCTGCATGTTCATTATGGTTATGTTGCTTGGGAATCTTGTGGGACTTGACAGTGGAAGTGGGGGTGTCTCTGACTCTTTCCTGACTCTTTCACCTGCTCTTGGGAGCCTTTTCCTCCCAGTGGGTTGTCTCTTCCAGTCTTGATATGAGGGTTTGTGCCTAGTCTTACTACAACTTGTTACGCCATGTTTGGTTGATATTCCCGGCAGGCCTGCTCTTCTCTGAAGGGAAAAGGAGGAGGAGTGGATCTAGGGGAGAGGGAAGGTGTGTGTGTGTGTGTGGTAGGGGGCTGGGAGGAATTGAGGGAGGGGAAACTGAGGTAAGGATGTATTGCATGAAGGAAGAATAATTTTTTTTTTTAATGAGAAAGAAAAAATGACTATGAGAGTGGAAAACTCTAGGAATTCATTCTGATGTCTTAGATGAACAGGAACAAGTGGAAACTATAAGAAGAGATTCCAGAATACCTGAGATAGGAAATTATATCCTGGTATCCCTGTGAAGAGAAGAATAAATCTGTGAAAGACAACACAGGGATTATAATCTGAGACTGACTTCTTGAAGGACAGGGGAAACACAGCTTTAAGAACTTCAGAACTCAAGCTGAGGAGAAGACTAACATTAGTGATGAGTCTTATAAACATGAGATTAGAATACAGTGGCACTTGGTGAAATGTTGACTATCAAGGATGTAAGGCAGAGGAAAGTAATTTGTAGTCACAGACTTCAGATTACCCTCAGCTTCTTTGTCATTATTCCTGGCTGAGGTGGAAATGGATTTAGAGTGAAGATGGTTTTACTTCCACTTATCTGTCGATAGAACTTATGAAAACATCAGGTGCTTCGTAAGATAACCTGAAGAATGTTACTATAGTGAAAGTTCATAGAGAGGTTAGCTGGGAGAAAAAAACAAGACTTAGAAATTCTGTGTTTAAAGAAATGGCAGGAATCTCACATGGAAGTATCTTAATTTTTTTTAAGCTTCCTTCTTTTTTTTTAACAACTTTTTTTTTAGACTTATTTATTTATTATATGTACAGTGTAACGTCTGCATGCATCCTTGCAGGCCAGGAGAGGGCACCAGATCTCATTACAGATGATTGTGAGCCACCATGTGGTTGCTGGGAATTGAACTCAGGACCTCTGGAAGAGCAGCCAGTACTCTTAACCGCTGAGCCATCTCTCCAGCCCAGTATCTTAATGTTTGATGGAAACAGTCGATGTTGAACCGTGTTAGGTCCAGTGACCAGATGGAAGTGGGAGCTGAGGTTGGGTGAAGTCTATGAGAATGGAGAATTATGGAAGGAAGGGTGGAAGGTTTGACTCTAAACTGTCAGCACTCACAACAGTGTTGTTCAAAACAAGATCAAATATATGTAAGTGCGTGGCTCACTATGGATTTAGGAACTTACATTAGCCCAGAAACTTCAAGTGACTTCCGAATTTATATGACATGTTTTCTTTCTCTTGTCATAAAACAGCAGTAGTATCTACATGAAGCCAAGAGGAGAAAGAAAAATGGCAAGATGTAGAAGTCTCTTGCTGTCCCCCAGTAGACACACTGACCTTGAAGCATCAGGTACTCAGGGGGAGAGTTCTGACAAATGGAAAGGGAAAAAATGTAAATCCCAAGAAAGACAAAGTTACAACAAAACAAAACAAAACAAAAAACCCTGAGCTGAAGCAAATGTGGATTTGAGTATAAGAGACAGAATTTTTATTACTGTTTTTTATTAATAATATATGAGAGCAAGGCCAACAGAGAATATAAGAGAGTAGATTATGAGAAAATGTGATTGGAATGTCTGGGAGATCAAATTATCTTTTCATTACTGCATTTTAAAAAGACGGACATTTCGGAGGCTAAAATATGTTCTGTTTTTCTGGGGACTCATATTGTTAAAAGCCCATTATAGCTTCTTTCTTGATATTAATGTACTTGCTAGGGCTGGTGAATCATGGCTGAGGACTTTGCAGAACAAATCAGAGAGCATTTAATGAAGATTAGAGCTGAATTGTGCATGAGGGGAGAAGAGCGATGGCCTTGTGCTATAACAGCATCTTTCAAAACCATGAGCACTTGACTGACCTGGAGCCCAGCCCCAGACCCCGTGGCTGCAGGGTGAGTTGGCCACAGGTAAGGGTTGACAGGATGGGGAGAAATGTGACTGGATTATGTAGCTCTTGTTTGTAAGACCTATTTCAGAAGTTTGGACTTTCCTACAAAAATAATGAGGTCCATTCTCTGTTTATCTGAATGTAGTGTGGTGATTGAATTAGCACAGATGTTGATGGAAAGCAGACAGGCAATGTAGGGAAGAAAGCCAAGATTTAGGCCATGGAGAGGAAGAAAACTGCAGATTTGGACTTAGGCAGAAACTAAGACTGTGTGTGAATTAGGACAGCCAACAATCTCTCACAGACTGGGGCATGGTAGCCTATACTTTTAATCCTAGTACTAGGGAAGTGGAGACAGGAGCACTAGGAATTCAAGGTCATCCTCAGCTATATAGGTAGTTTGAGACCAGCCTCAATTACATGGGTCTGTATCTCAAAAACAAAACCAAAAACCCCCCAATGGTTTGAACTACTAGATGTGTGATGGTGCCGTTCACCGAGGGAGCACAGTAGTGGGAACACCAGCTCTGGTGCATGTTTTATAACTTAAAAAAAATTAAATTGATGCTAAGCACATAACCATCTTAACCATTCCCGTGTACAAACTGAGCAGTGTTTAAATCCACTCATACTGCTCTGCAACCAAATACCAGGACTCCTTGTCTTGCAAATCTGAAACTCTCTCAGTTAATTAGGCCTCAAATCCCCACTCTCCATCAACCACCATTCTGCTCTCTGTCTCTCTGACTTCTTTCAGCACTTCTCATAGGTGGAATCAAACATTTGATTGGTGTGTTTCAGTTAATGTAGTATCCACAGGGCTCATCCAGGTAGAGCATGTCGGAACTAAGAATGTCCTTCCTTTCAAAGGCTTGGTAGTCTGTGTACATGTCACATTTCTTCATATATCAATGAACAGTTGGCTTATGTTCACCTTTTGGCTATTATGAATAATAGTGCTATAATCATGGGTCTACAAATGCATCTTTAGCATTTTGCTTTTAATTCTCGGAAGTGGAATTGCTGTATCACATGGTAACTGTGTCTGTTGCTCTCAGAGAAATCAGCATACTATTTTCTGTCCTGGCTACACCACTTTACTTCACCACCAACAGTGAACAATGGTTCCAATTGTTCACACCTTCATTACTATCACTTGTTATTTTCTGACTTTCATTTTCTTTTCTTTTGTTTTAAATAGTACCTATCTAAAGAGGATGTGAGATGGCATATCTCATTGTAGCTTTGGGCTATGTTTTGATGGAGTTTCAGGTACTGGAAGTGAAACAAGTAAGAATTGAGGAACTTTTCATTTTTAAATTTTTAATTAGCACACAAAGTATTAGGTTTCATTATGGCATCTTCAAACATAGTAGCCAGGAGAGGATGAATAATTCCTTTTTGAGGGCGTGGCTACTGAGAGACTTCCTATACTCCAGTGGAAGGCCCCATACCCTCACATATATTGGAGACACTATTGGACTCAATGGATTATTAAAACAGGAAAACAGCACAAAATTGTGAGGGAGGTACGATGTGGGACAAGGAAGGAATTGGATGAGAGAGCTGAGGACAGATATAATCACATTTCATTGTATATGCATATAAAATTCTCAAAAATAATGAGAAAAAATTAGAATAAATGTAAGTTTCTTTTATTGCATTTATTTATTTAGAAAAAAGTACCATCACCAACAGAAACTGAACGTTTCTACAAATAAGAGACAAATTACCTAATGAAACACAAAATCCAAACAGCAAATGAATAAAACCATAGAAACCATGCTGCTTAGCAACCTTGAGAGAGAGTGGGTCAGACAAAGAGAAAGACACCAGGGAAACCAGCAAGCTCTGTGCAGGGAAGCTCTAGACTTTTCTGAGAATCCTGGAAGTGGATTTTGCAGGGAGCCCCAGGAAGGCTGGGAGGCTAGGAGGAGCAGAAATTCAGAGACCAAAGTGCCATTGGTGGCAAAGACCTTCAGTGAGGACCAATTTCTTGGAGTAAAATATAGAATGAATAGGACAGGAATTCTAGGAGCACGGGAAAGAGAAAGTCTAGCTGGAAATGGAGAAATGAGGATTCTAGAACCAAGGAATGGGCAGCCTTTAAGTGGTGGTGGCGCACACCTTTAATCTCAGCACTCAGGAGGCAGAGGCAGGTGGATCTATGTGAGTCTGAGGCCAGCCTGGCCTACAGAGTGAGATCCAGTACAGCCAGAGCTACACAGAGAAACCCTGTTTTGAAAAACCAAACAAAATAAAATAAAATAAAAAAAAACAAAAGACTGAAGAGGCAGAGAAGCCTCTAGACAGGAGTGCAGATGTGGCAGCATTTTGATTGTAGCTCAAGGAGATTCATGTTTAGATTTCTTGACTAGAGCACCATAGCTTAAACTTACGTTGCATTAATGCACTAACCTTGAGGGTTCACCATGGCAACCATAGAAAACACAGTGTTAATTTAGATATAATTTTATCTTCATAGGGTTCACTTTGAATATTGATGTTCAAAATTTATTCTACCTCCATCTAGTGAACTGAATATCAAAATATTGACCCAATACATGTGGTCTACAGACTTACTTTGCATAATAAAAGACTTCACCAAATCATCTTCATTATCTGCACTAAATCTAGGGATACACGGTCCATTTTATTCTGTTGTATTTTATTAAAAATCAATTGAATTCATGCCCATTACATAAATTGACTTTATAACCCATAAGTAATTTGCTATGTGGAATTTGAAAAACTATTTTAATATGTTTCTTGACTGGCAAACTATATCATAATGCTAAAATTTTCATTTCATATACTCACTTGAGTTCAGAGTACAGATGTGATTAAATCGAACAATCAAATATCCTTGTATTAAAAATTGTGTTTCAATACTTTTTCGATAGTTATTTATGGAAATAAGACCCCCCCCCACCCCCAGTGGGATTCTTCTATCTAATTGTTAATTTTGTAGCAATTGAGAGGCAGAGTTTAGAGCATAGCTAAGACTGAGTTCTTGAAGACAAATACGAGAAACATCAAAACTGCCCCACTTCTTACGGGAAGCAGGTGCCCAGGCAGAGAAGCTTGGAAACGGCTCTGTTCTGGTCATTTCTCAAAAGTCCAACATACGGCCAGCTTGTCTGGAGCAACCTGGGTCTCCTTTTCAGTTCTCCTTTCCTCTGAAAGTAGTGTCTGACTTCTGCAAGCCAACCCTAAATCAACAATACTATAATCCTGTAAAACAAACCAAAGGAAGCCAAGGGAAGAAATGGAATCATGCGGCTTGTATGATGAGCTCTTAGGGCACAGAAGGAAAGGCAACGCCCCCTTTCATGCTCCACCAGCAGGCACTGACCTTGAGACAGTTGTTCTGTCTGGAGCATCTTAGGTCACTTGCATTTGCTGTTATCCAATTTGATCATCTCCATGTTTACCGTATGTTGGCTGAATAAATATCTCCCATCTTTAAGAAAATTCAGAGCATTTTTCTGTTCCTCACACAATGTTTTCCCCTTTTCTCTTTCCTTTTTCAGAGGGCAGAGGGGAAAATAAGTGAGAAATGGCTCCTATGAGTCCAGCCTTTTTATGGCAGGTTGGATCCAATTCACAGTGACTACTTCAGGAATCATGCAATGGAGTGACAAAACAGAGATCTGCTTCTCAGCTTTAGTCCCCTCTTTAACTATAAATGATCTCCAATAATCTCAAAGATAACTGCTTCATGTGTTTGTTGTATGAGCCTTCTATACAGATTTTCTGGGTAGAGTTGTATTTATCCTTTATATTCTTTAAAATCTTACTCAAGGGGGACAAATTCTACCAATAGATGAATTAGTCTTGGTGGCCTAACATTAATACCTTTAAGTAGATAGCTTTGAAGAATGTTTAAAGTGCTAATATGTTAATAGTGTCTAGCACTCAGTAAATGAAATAAAAAATAATTGCTACTGGACAGACAGAGGTAACGAAATTTTCCTATCCCTCTGATATTCAATAGCCAAATGGAAAAAAGAAGGGAACATCTACAAACTCAGAAAAATCCTCAAATCTGTTTTTGCTCTTAAAAGAAATGTCAAAAGAAACCCAGCAAGATTCATCTGTTCACTGCTAATCTCCCACGTAGTTAAAACAAGAGAATCTGCGGAGCCTTAGGGTTTAAGCCTAAGGCCACAGACTCCTGCCAACTGCTTTGGTTAATCCATCTATTTTCCTTCAGGCCAAATCATCAGCCTTGAGGCTACTAGAAAGCTATAGCAACTGAAATGTAGAAACCGATATTCATGAGTTTCTCCAATAGAATACTACAGGGTAAATTCTGACCAATACTTCCCTGACATCCCTTGAGAACTTCTGAGTGAAATGGCATCCACTAACCTTTTTCTACCCCACTAAGAACAACTGTAACAGTAATAACAGAAGCCAGTGTTTATCTTGTTTTGGAGACTATGCTGAGTGCTTTAAATATGGTATATTATGAAAATTATGAGATAGGTACAGTCTTTATAGTTGGTGAAACAAAACACAGAGATAAAAAAGCAATTGACTACAAGTCTCACCTATGTACAGCGGATTTGCCACCTGGTTCCAGAGTTCCTAATAATTTCAGTAAGTCCTGTTTTCTTATGTCTATGCTGCCCAACACACATAAGTCAAGTGACCTTTCACTTTGCATCTTGGCTGACTAAACGACCGAAGAATAGATAGTGTATAAAGATTACTTATTGAGCCGGGTGGTGGTAGTGCACGCCTTTAATCCCAGTACTTGGAAGGCAGAAGCAGGTGAATCTCTGTGAATTTGAGACCAGCCTGGTCTCCAAAGTGAGTTTCAGGACAGCCAGAGCTGTTACACAGAGAAACCCTGTCTTGAAAAAACAAAACAAAACAGAACCAAAAAAAAAATTACTGTAATTGCAATTAGTAGATGGTAGATTAAAACAAGAAGTCCTTGTGTGCAGATGAATCCTGAAAAATGATGAACACATTTAGACTCTCTGGTGTCCTTCAAGATAACTTTTATATATTATGTGGGCTATCAAATTTTAAAATTAATTGATATAATAAAGTAATACGTAATATAACTTTTCCTAATGCTTCAGCTGAACTTAAAGTGATAGAATAATAATAATTATTTGGAAAGGAGAGACAGTGTTCTCCCCTTCCTCCAAAAACTCTAGAGCTATATCCTATTTAACAGTGAAAGAATGAAAGTATACAGATTTGGCAAGAGTAAGTACATGAGGGTTTCTCTAAGATGTTGAAGAACTGTTCTAAGGTGTACTCTTATATGTACAAAAGTCTAACAAAACCCAAAGAAAACACAAACTTAGTGAGTTTAGAAAAGTTGCAGGATAAAAGATCAACACACAGCATTGTATAAAAATAATCTGAATTAATATTGGGAAATAATATTGGGAAAACAGTTTCATTCAAAAAAGGCAAACACGAAGGGCACGAGGTACAAGTGTCAGATCCTAGAAAGTGTAAATCTTCACTGAGAGAAACTAAGGATCTAATCAGGAGTATCCACTGTTCCTGTGTTAGGAGTCATAGTTGTTACAATTGAAATGCTTTTCAAATTGATCTATGTATTTAGTATGGTCCTCACCAAACTTCCAAAAATCTTTTTTTTTTTTTTTTTTTTTTTTTTTTGTTTTTCGAGACAGGGTTTCTCTGTGTAGCTTTGCGCCTTTCCTGGAACTCACTTGGTAGCCCAGGCTGGCCTCGAACTCACAGAGATCCGCCTGCCTCTGCCTCCTGAGTGCTGGGATTAAAGGCGTGCACCACCAACGCCCGACCCAAAAATCTTTTTAAAGAATAACAAACTGGCTTTTTAATATTCTGAAATGCAAAGGACTTAGAATAGCTAAAGCACCTCCATAAAAGAACAAAGATGGAGGACTTACATAATGCAATAATGCAACTTTTTATATATAAACCTGCACGTGTCAAGATCATTTTACATTGGTATAAAGATAGAGGTATAGATCAATGGTATAAAACTGAAAGTCTGGAAATAAACATTTATAGTTCATTTTTTTAAAATATTCCAAAGCACAGAGACAGAGTCATCTTTTAACATTTGGTCCTGGATCAAATTTACATGAAGATTAGAAATCCAGAACTCAATCAGAATCTCATACTCATGGCAGTCAACAGCCAAGAAAGAGACTCCTAGGTTACATGGCAACATCCAATTTGGAGATAGAACCCTGAGCCTGTGTGAGGCACACAGTGCCAACCTAATGGTAATGATTCTTCTGGGGTTCCTAATTGTACTCGTGGATGAGACATGCTTTTTATATTCTGGCCAGATCTCTCTGAGTCCAATTTTCCTCTGATAATGAAGATACGTAGTATTTGACATTTATTAATGCTCCATCTTCCTTACTAGAATATCCTGAACACAAGGACAAGAAGTTTGGCCCTCCTCTTTTTCCAAAGTATGGAAGGGAGGCATTAGGTAAGTGTTTGTTGAATGTACTAAGTGAATCATTATACTTCTGTATTTTCATCCTTGTGAATTCCATACTGTTTGTGTTTTACGTTTTATGGGGTTAGACCGATGCTCAAGGACAAGTAACCAACATTACAGGCCATAGAGTACTTTAATCGCCCCCCTCACCAATTTCAACTGCTCTGCATTTGTTCTCTCACCTTCTCTAATTCTAGTAAACCTCTGCTCTTTGGATTATCTTCTGTGTTCTAGATTTTCCAGAATATCCACTAGTTGGAAATTATTTATGCAATCTTTCTAGGTCAGCTTCTTTCACTTAGAAATATGTGTTTGTATTTTCTTCATGGTTTTCATCATTTGATAGCTTATTCCTTTTTAATACTGACTAATATTCCACTGTTGGGATATACCACAGTTTAATTATTCATTTATTTATTGAAGACATTTAAGTGTTTCCAAGACTTGGAAATTTTGAATAAAGGCGCAATAAACATCTATGTGCAGGTTTTGTGTTGATACAGTCTTAAACTCCCTTGGGTACATATCAAGGAACTAGATTGCTGGATTGCATGATAGCTACATGTTCATCTTTGCAATGAAACAGCAAACTTTCTTCCAAAGCATACGCTTCATTTTGCATTGATGAATGAAAGTTGCTGTTGCTCCCATCTTTGCCAGGGTATGGTGTTACCTGTGTTTGCATTTTGCAGTGATGAATGAAAGTTACTGTTGCTCCCATCTTTGCCAGATGATGCTACCTGTGTTCTGAAGTTTGGCTGTTCTAATAGATACATAGTGGGGTTTTTATTGCCTTTTCCCTTATGTGATGACATACGATTTATCATATCCTTTCTTATGCTTAGTTGCTATCCACCTATGTTTTTTGGTGAGGTGTCTGTCAAGGATCATGGCCCATTTTAAAACCAGGTTTCTTTTTGTATTGTCAAACTTCAAGAGTTCTTTGTGTATTTTTCATAAAAGTATTGTTAACAGACTAATACTTTGAAAATACTTTCTCCAAACCTGTAGACTTTCTTTAAGTAACTTTACAGAGAATTTCCTTAGCTTTAGAAAACTGTTGTGGCCTTAAAATGAGAACCTATATTGTATAGGACCTGTCTTTGTCTATCCAAAATACTACAACAGAATACCATATGCAGAATAACTTATGAACAATAGACATTTATTGCTCATAGGTCTGGAGCATGTAAAGTCCAAGTTCAAGACACCAGCAAAGGGCTGTTCTCTGCTTCCATAGAACACTTCCACTTCTTGCTATGTATTCAAATGACAGAAAACTCAAACTCCCTAGACGTCTTTCATGATGTCATGAGTCAATTTATGAATAAGGAGACTTCATGGCTTAATTACTACCCTAAAAACCTCATCTAAAAACTGTTGGTATTATCTGTGGGTCCTTGATCAGGTTGGTTTTCTCTTCCAGTTGAAGAATTAAAAGGCAGGAAAACATCTCAAGCTTGACAGATAGCAGTGGAGAAATTGGAACACAGTAGACTGGAGCAGACAGAATCAGCCCCTGAAGAAAGGCTTTTATTGGGAGTGAGGGAACACACATGGGCAGCAGGGACAGAGAGCAAGACCCTCCACATAGCAGAGCAGAGGACTTGGAAAGCCAAAATCCAGTCTCTTCTCCAGGGCTGGGGTTTTCTAAGTTTCTGATGGCCCTTCCTCCCTAATTTGGGGTTGGTCAGTTTGAAGAAAGACAGGATGGCTGACTGGCTCACAGCTGTTGTGTAAACATGCCCTGATTTGGCCTTGAACTTGGTGAGCCATCTAGCAGCAGGAGGCTCTGGGGGCTGGAGAAAAAGCCCACAAAGCCTTTGTTTTAGCTGCCAGGCTTTGTTTCAGGTCAGGAGGGTGAGGAAAAAGCTAGCCATCTTGGAAGTTCACCATCTTTATTACCTAGTCACGGCTCCTCTCCTTAACTGTCATATCAGAGAGTCTGTATAACTCCTGGTTCCTCATGACCACATTGGGTAACTGCCTCTAACACGCTGACTTCTGGAGGACACTGTCATTAAGATCAAAGCAACACTGTTTTCAGATCAGTTGTTTGTTTTTGATAGAATCCACTTGGAAAATGCTGGCAGACTAAAATGCCCTTGCAGAGAATTAGGGAGCTCATCTTAGAGGAATATTTGACATCGGCCCCTCATTTTCTGTATTTATAGTATAAACTAATAGTTTAAATAAACTTCTATTGAATGCTATTACAAAGACCAAACAAATGAGATCAAGTTTCTTAAAGTGTTAAAAATGGGTAAAAGATTCTAACTGTTGCACTTAAACCAATGAGCAATGTACCACTTGAATCAGATAGCTAAAGATAGATCCTTAAATGTATAGGTTTAGTGTAAGCTCCTTGAGGTGTGTGCAGCTGGGCCCCACCCTCAGACTTCTCTAATGGCCTCAATGGCCATTTCCAGTTCCTCAAGATGGAAGAGTGACCTGGTACCACCCTACAGAAAAAAAATAGCCCAAGATCAGGCCACATACACTACAAAATCACACCAATCCCGGAGCTTGCCTAAAGATCAAGCCACATAATTCCTTTAATCCAAGGCCACCTGGAAAGTTCTGCTACCCAAGAAACCTTATATAAAGCCTACCTCATCCTCAATTCTTTGCTGCTTCTCTCTCAAACAATCAACCACTCTCTTGTGTTTCTCCCAATAAATCTCTCCTGTGAGGTTTGTTGTGTGGTGTGACTTTGTGGTGTTCCTTGGCTCCTGGCTGCCAGAATCCCTTTCCCTCTCAGAGCTGTAACACATTTAGTAACTGGCCTAGCAAGTAATTTTTTTAAAAGAGGCTTTTACTAACTCGGAGCAAAAATACAATTCCTAAGCTCTTTATGTATCTGCTATTGTTGTGTGACAAAATTTTTTGGAGAGAGTCAATGCACATGTCTACTTACTCCAAATAGGGAGCCCATTGCAGACCAAAGTACAAATACCACCAGAGTCCAGTTTCATGAACTAAGGAGTTTTATTGGGACTATTTATTGAAATATGGGTGAAAGGTTACTTAGAGGGGCAGAAATTACTCAAAGATAGTTGCATCATTAAAGCCCACCCTACCATGGATGACAACTCACAAAACCAGGGGACCTCAGTTACACTACACAGGCGACAAGCAGCTCAACAGTTTGAAAAATGTCCCTCCCAAGCGACTGTTTGTCTAACCCTCTTCCAGACATCTCAGCTGGTTTCTTTTTCTGGAAAGCTCATCTGGTCTCAGAGCCTTCTTGGCAGCTTGTCTTGTCTGAGAGTCCTCTTTGCCCCTCAGGAACTCTCAGCTTTTATTGCTTGCTCTAGCAAGGAGGGACCTAGTGAATCTGGTCAGTTTCAGGGACTTCCTGAAGTTATTTTTAAGTTATTTACCTCCCTGCTTAAAGGCTTGCCTGCAGCATGAAATGTTTCAATATCAGAGGAAACTGTTACGCAACAGCTATATTTTTGCTTCCTCATGTTGTTGCAGCACATATTGATCTTTGTATTGGTTTTACAACTGTGTAGCAGCTCTGAAGTTATTCTAACAACCAGATTGTGAGGCCCCCGACTTTAGCAATGAGGGGGACAAGAAGGTAAAAACAATTTGCTGCCTTGATGTAGGGTGGAAATCTATCTAACTCAACAAAGAATTCTAATCTCCCACAATTTCTAGTTACTTCACTGGAAGTAGTAGTGCACTGGTGATGATTAGCCAGATGCTTAGACACCAAGAGAAAGCTGTACCAAGTCTTACTGACCATGAGTGCTATGAACATGTATGTGCATTCAAGTTGTTAATTCTTTCCCAGTTGAAGCGATTCATTTGTTTTAGACTTAAAAGGAGACAGGCAAGTGGTAGGCTGCAAGATGAAAAGTACATACATGCTATTTGAGAACAGGCTTTGTCAGGTTAAAAAGGAAATGTGCACATGGGATGATTGCTTTCCCATTCCTTTTCTTTAACAAAGGAGAAGCAACAGCCAATCTGAGTTGATGTCATTTTAAAAATAAACCTGGTTACTAAAATGGCTGTACTTTGTGCTCATCAAGAGAGAGTTTTATGGCAACACTTGCTCTTTTCTCAATAGCTGACCTCTTCATGGACACTCAAAATGGGGAGAGTCAGACTGTGTTTGTAAAGCAAGAAAGTTCGCCTAGGACTATCTGTTTTAGTGAATCTACATGAGGATATGCAGGCACAAACATTTACTTTAATGAGAAAATATGAGGACTGCACGGAACAAATGATCCAGAGAAGTGAACCGATTTCTTGTTAGTTCATTCCTAAAATATAAATTGGATCTAAATAATAGAGCATAAGCACAAATTCCAGTTGAAAAGACAGAGAAAGAAACCCAAGATTCTGTTCACTAAAGCTGAGTCTATAATTTCCACCATGCTTTAACTTTGGAATATCCACAATACATAAATATGTTTGGTGAGTGAGAAGTGATGTTTAGGCTCATTACACATTTGGAGAATGTAGAAGACAGAACACATTACTGCTCTGCTTTGAGAAGAAGAAGAAGTACTTTCCTCTAAATATCCATCATAACATAAACTACTTGGGTTTGAGAACTCTAAGTGATATGTCTAGTTATCAGAAATAGAACTCCTAGGTTTTAGGTGCTCATCAGCTGGGGAACATATCTTATTCAAAAATTCATAAAATAGCTGTCCATTTTCCAATATACATTGCAGTTTGCTTACAAAATCAGAATAGTAATAAATAATGCATAATAGTAATTGTAGCTAAAATGCAAGTGATTTATGTATGGCTCATAATTCCTTTCAGTGAGATGAAAATACAAAATACTGCTTGATTTTTTGTTTTCAGTCAATAACCTTTATGTAATATTTATTGATTGCTCATTATTCACCTGGCACTTTGGGAGTCATTTACTTACGTAATTTTAGGCTGCTCACCCAACAAGTTCTAAGCAACACAGTGCACATATCAAAGATTAAGTATGTTTAGTCACTTTGTACTTCTGAAGATACACTTACATAACTTTTGACATATAACTTGACTTAGACAACTAAAGTCAAACAAGATTTTGCATTGATAGCCATGGCCTTAGTCTGTAACATTATCATTGTTCAAATCTATTTTTTTCATGTTTATATAGAATATGGCTTAGTACAAGAGAATGTGCAAGAGAATCTCTGTGGATTGTTACGGTAACACATCTATGTACTCTCAGTCTATTTGTCTCTTTCATGTATCTCCTCATCTCCTTTGATGTGAAGAATTCCAAAGGCATGTCCTTATGCTGTTAGAGATACAAAAGGGCCTGGGGATGGACCTGACAGTGTTTCTCCTGCTCCTCTATTCCATTGGCAGGAACAATCAGACAGGAATGCAGAATGGAGGTAAAGGGTTGGAGCCAACAATGCAATCTCCATAATGTCTTAATACTTCATAAAAGTTTGGTTTTGGGTTGCTGGGAAAGCATTCTTCTGGGGACAAGAAATCACCATGCTGCCCATTACCCCAGTAATAAACACACACCACGCCTTTTATGTTCCTCACACACTTGTGTAAGGTTTATGTTAAGGTACACAGATATTGGTGGAAATGCTAAGTGTTTTTCAGGAACTCAAGACTCTGAACGAGTGTCAAGTTGAACACTGTAGCCAAGACTCCTGGGTTGGGGCATCAGGCTTCCTGTCTGTGCACTGGAATACCTCTTAAGTAAGAAGAGAGAAACCTACCTGTAAGTGTATGACTACAATAGGAAGCTCTGCTGGTTACTCCTCAGCTCAGCCGTATGGTCTGTGAAGCACTGTTCCTCAATGTGTATCTCCCTCAAATTGAAATGAAAATTGTCATTCTCTTTTTCTTTCCCTTCTTGTGCTTAGAGCACACCTTTTCTTTTAGCACACCGGCAGAATTTGACCTAAGCATCTTGGCAGAAGAATTTATGTGTTCTTTACATCTATTAAGTCAATAAGCTAGCTAGTCTAAACCACAGTACTCCACAGTTTGCTCTCTGGAACATCCTCAATTTCCTTTTTGGAGGTAGGAGTGACTTAGCCTAAAAGAGCAGGAGCCTGAGCCAGGGAAGAATTAAAATGAAAGAAAATTCTTAAACCATTTGTTTTTACTTAGAGGCTGGGAAAGACAACAAAAGCTAATCTTGTCCAAAATGGGAAATTATTCTAAGTGTCTATTAAGTAAAAACGCAAGGTTTCCAAGGAATGTTACAGCACATTCATTTGCATAGTTTTGATGACACTGCAATTTGAATGCTTCCAGGAGTTAAAAAGTTCTTAATTTTAAGTTTTAGAGATGCTACCTCAACTCTTTTACCAAATTACTTTCCTCCTACTATTCACACAAAAGCATCTTTGTATATTCTAAGTGTAGCCTTCTACCACATTATTTTTATTTTTAGGCATTTAAGGATTAAGATATGTTCAGGAGTTGGAAAAACCCATTCTAATTTGTTCATTAGCAGGCAAAGCTGCCCAGCATGCCCTACTCTTGCCAGGTGCTGAGCTGACTGCTACTACTGAGTAAACTACTGAGTAAACAGCGCTGAGAGATCTTTGTTTCCTAACAGCACTTTTTGGCTTCCCTTGGAAATCTGACCTTGACATTCCAGAGTGTGTGACAGACAGGCTGTGCCAAGAAGGGAATGCTGTGAGGTTGGAGAACAGTGTCCAAGAGCTGTTCTTTTCAGCCTTTTCCCACACAACGCAGCTATGCTATTCACAAGAAATATTTAGGAGATTCACATCCTTGTGTTGTACCTGGATGGAATACTTCCTGCCAGATATTTTTCATATCTTGACTTTAAATGCAACCATATTAATCGAATTGCATTCTAGTGTTTCACTGGAGAGTAGAGATGGTGTCCACTCATTTGTCCGTGACCCCCAGCCTAAGCTGAGGGTCTGGAACAGAAAAGGAGCAGGGCAGAAGCTGAAAAGCTGGGCACAGCCTTGCTTTCCCTTCTTCTCTGATTTGCTTTGGAAGAGCTTTCATTAATTTTAATTAAAACTATCTATTGACCTCCTGTTATAAGCTGTGTACTGTGCTGGGCATTCACGACAAAATGGAACACACTTCGATTTCTGACCGCCTGGTGCTTTTGCGGGCAAGTCGGGAGGCAGTGAGAGATGGTTCGCAATGAACAAACAGACGCGCAGGTAAAATGACTTCAAACTGTGGTCTGCGTTAAAGAGAAAGTGAGGAGCAGACCCAGGCGCTGGCAAGAGAGAATTAGGGGGAGGGAGAGTTAGGGGGTCTTCCTGCTCCGGGTGCTTCCTTGTCAGAGTGAGAGAGGGATTCGTCAGAGAGGGTTGCCTTAAAAACTGGTGCATGAAGCAATGGTGTGCACCTGGGAGGTTCCTCTGGGACCTCCACATTCTGCTCTCTAGCTCCTGACAGAACCTTGGCTTTCCTGCAAGGGTGTGATGCATTCGGTGTAACTGTTGAGCTGACAAAAAGCTTTTCTTCCATTTCAATGACTTATGGTGCAGAGACAATGCCTGCTGTGGAAATTTTCCTGAAGGTTCAATTATTGAATGAAAAATTATTCTCAGAACATGTTCTGATTGTAGTTTTAAACACTATTTGTACGTGTTCCATCATGAACAAGCATTGCAGATACTCCTGTACAGATCACATAATGACAGGATTAACATGGTTAATTGATTTTTCTCTCCAGGATTTTTAGTATGACAGGTTTAGGTTAATTAGCATGATGCTGGGCACAGAGAAATATCTAAAAATGTTTTAATGTTGTATGCTATGACATCTGAAGACCTCTAAGAAGGACAGCATTGGGCTGTAGTAGCCTAGACATCATGACTAAGTCATGATGCTGCATTTCAAATAAATAATAATTCTTCCTCATCTCCTTCGTCCTTCTCCTTCTTGAGGTAGGGTCTTATGATATAGTCTTGGCTGGCTTGTAACTCACTGTATAGACCTGGCTGGCCTAGAATTCAATGTGACCCCTCTGCCTCGGCCTTCTGAATGCTGGGATTAAAGGCATGAGCCACTACGCCTGGCCAAATAAATTACTTAAGAGAAATCTTCATACAAGCAGTGTGTGTGTGTGTGTGTGTGTGTGTGTGCGCGCGCACATGTGCTATTTTCAGAAATATATTACTTGGTAAAGAGAAAATGTAGAGCCAAATTTGAGGTTTTTTGAGGAAATAGAGACATTCATTTTGTAAACTTATTTCTTCTAGTTGGACCTTAATACACTCCTAATAGGAAGAGCCCTCTGCTGGCCTAGTTGCTGGGCCTGGCCACTGGCATACAGCTCCACCAACAGCACAGGGGAGGCTGGGCCAGGGAAGTGGGAACCATACAATGGACCACCTTCCACCTTCTTCTTGCCTGACAACAGGTTGGAAGAGGACATTCTCAGCAAGTGTATAGAATTTGCCTATGTAGGCTCAAAAGAAGCTGGAGGAATATTTGCAACAGAATTGACACACTTGTGCATGGGCTCCCCTTGTCAAGTGCTAGGCTTCTTCTCACCTCCCTCCAGGAGACTCATTGTCAGGTTACCTCACTCCTGCTTTGCGAGATAAATCCAGGGTGGTTCAGCACTGAGAATCTTTTCAGTAACTGGGAAAAAAAGAATGGAAGTGGGAGATGTAAGAAAACATCCTAATCATGATTTCCCTCCCTTCCTCCCCCCCCCCCCCCCCCCCCCCTCTCTCTCCCCCCCCCCCCCTCCCTCCCTCCCTCCCTCCCTCTCTCTGTCCTTCACCTTTTCTCTCCTATCTTCTTGCCCTCTGTTATTGCCTTCTCTTATTTCTTTTTCTCAAAAGTATGGCTTACCTGTCTGCTTCTACTGTCCCTGGGGATGAGCAAGGCTGCCAGTGATAAGATATTTTCTGGCCAATTGGACTTAGCAACTTGCTCAGACTTTGTTGCTATACCAACATAGTGATGTTCTCACTGGCTCTGCACAGAGGAGTCAGCAGTGAGTCCCAGGAGCTGAGCTGTTTGACATCAATGCATCAGCCGGAAGCCAGAGTCTCAGCTTAAAGCAGCTCCCAGCAAGCTGGGCCTGGATTCAGGAAAACTTCAATTTTTTCATTGACATTTTTGGAATCTTTAAATATGCCTAAGGCTGGCTTCTGACATTTTAAAAATCCTTTTTATTTTTAGTCCTTGAATGAGTTACCAAATAAGCAAGCGCCTTTTCTCTGATATCTCTAGTGAAGTCTTCTTGGTCCAGGAAATTACAAAGATATATTTGCTAATAGAGTCTCAAACTTCAGTGAACAGAGCCTGGTGGCAACCATTCCAAATCCGTGTGTGTGGGGTGAGGTCCAGGGTTCTGCATTTCTGACAAGCTAATGTCAAAGCTAACATTCTGAGGGAACACTTTGACAAACAAGGGGTTGTTACATTTACATACCATGCTTCAGAAGGACTCTGAGGTGTAGACTCCTATTTTTCCATGATGTTTACTTTGCCAGATCCAATCTGAAAATGTGTCCTTAGAAGAGGCTTTGGAGAATGCCCATTGAAGCTCTGTGAATTAGCTTCAAAGATACACACTGAATACAAATGGACAGGATGACAGTATGTCTACAACTCAAACCTTCCTCCAAGCTGAAGCTGATCACCTCGTCTTTTGGATACAGCGAAAGCATGGAGAATCTTGAGCTGAACACAATGAGGCAGTGGTAGAGGCCATTCTAATTAATGAGATCCCTGTAGCTAAGACAAGGAGACACTTCCTACACCTGCCAATGGCACCGTGTAAACCCTAACAGCCCATTGATCCCCAACCTTTTTTTTTTTGGTTTATAGAGACAGGGTTTCTTTGTGTAGTTTTGGTGCCTGTCCTGGATCTCGCTCTGTAGACCAGGCTGATCTTGAACTCACAGAGATCCACCTGGCTCTGCCTCTTAAGTGCTGGGATTAAAGGCATGCGCCACCGCTGCCTAGCCCATTGACTCCCTTTATCCTCACTTCCTACTGTCATGAATTGCAGTAGGCAATGATGGTTCCTTTTCAATACCACTTGAGGGATGTGCAAGGCTTTTCATTGAAATTGGATGATATCAAACATGGAAAGGCTTACACACAGGATATTTCATTAGAATCATTTTGCATTCAGATGGATCTGCACAAATGTGTAAAAATATGGCTTTGAATAACAGTACTTACAAATGACAAATATTTCAATTTCCTACCATGTAGCAATACAAATTCTCTCTTAAGTTGTCTTGAGAATACTGTGTCATGATTTCATTTTATGGATAGAAAAATAGAGACGATAGGCAATGCCATTTTACACCTAACCAAGTTCTTGGATCTTGGATGGTCAGATCATGTTTGCAGATATGTTTTGTTTTAAACCCTTGTGGTTTTTTCAAAAGTTGCTTGTTGCCAGTAGGAAGGAAAAAAAGGAGTGCCTAGTGATTTAGTCTTGCATTTCTGAACACTGAGCACCAGCCTGCATTGTGGAACGTCTATGTCCTTGGAAGGGCTGTAAGCTCTCAGTGTTTTGCAGTTCTGATCCCTTTCATTTATATTTATTACTTCTGGCTCCAGCAACATTTGAGTTTGAAACTCCTATGTACAGTGTCATCATCAAGAGTCTTTCTATCACTAGAGGTCATCACCTTTGCTGGAGTTTTATTGAGCTTTCACAAGATTAGAAGTTGATGAGCTGGGTACTGCAGGGCCTGGGTACTAAAGACAAATGGCCCAACACTCAAGATTTATTTCCTCTACCATTACAAACAGAACTGTTTCTGGAGTTTTTGAAGTAAAGTATTTACTATACGCACCATGAAGGAACAGGGGTAAATGCTTCATGGTCAATGGGCAGACTCCAACATTGCTAGAGCACTCAGTCAGCTGTGCTCTAACAATATTATGATTCTTAGTGCATCTTGGTTTTTGCAAAAATCTGTGTAATAAAATGTTGAATGAATTTTGAGGATTTATACTTTAGTATGCTCTGTGATATATATTTGTGTGTGAGAGAGACAGAGATGGAGTTTCATTGCTTTTCAGGTGTTTTAATCTTCAAATAGGTCATTTTCTTAAGGAGATATTTTGAATGATTATTTTTGATGATCTGTATCATCAAGGACATGGGAATTCTAGGAGGAACACCGGGACCTGTGTGTGTGTGTGTGTGTGTGTGTGTGTGTGTGTGTGTGTGTGTGTGTGTGTAAGATTCATTCTAAGGAGACAGGGTTTATCTGGTCTGGGTAAGCAGGAAGGGATGAAATGTAGATAAGGCGGGTAGACATGGTTTTAATTAGCCTGAAACACTAGTTGGCATAGATGCTGTCAGCATCTGAGCAATCGTGTGCGGATGGGAGCTCAGGAGAGAGCTCATTACTATTCTAGAAGCATTTCAGGGTCCTTGGCCACTAAGGAAGTAGCATCTGCTGCAAATCTCCATGTCCTCTCACTTTTGCGTTCCCTCTGCAAAGTGTCCCCTGCTCTCCACTCAGCATCAGTTCCAGAGAATGATTTCTTGAGCTATCTATTCCCATGACGTGTCAGGACTCTGACCTGCCCACCCAACTTCAGGGGCAGCAGCACAGGCAGGAGTGTTTGGATACCAGTCACTGAGGCAATGGAAGCAGCTCCAGTTAGCAGACAGGGTGAAAGAAACCGAAACTGAGAAATAAGAGAACCAACTGATTCGGAGGGCAAGGTGGATAGGGAAATGGGACAGAGTGGTTAAGGAAGAAGAAACAAGCAAGAAAGGAGGAGTAGGAGAGTGGGAGAGCCAGTCAATACGGATTGTGAAGCGTGACTGTGAAAGATCTCACTGCATTTCTTTATGGGGCGGGCTTCGTATTAAGTACTATAATATTTTCTCATTTTCACAGAGAAAAAGAAGACGCCCATCAAGATTAAGTATAGAGTCAGGATTAAGCATAAGCAGACTGATTCTACTGCCCACACTCACAACACCCAGAGATACTTTGAACATGAGTGGATTCTTCTGATGTAGGGGACACTAGCTGATGAGGCTTGCTTTCTGCTTATAGATCAAGTAGGAGTCTGAATTGTACCATTGCCCACACATGCACAACGAGCTACTTTCCTTCTGTGATGTATTTTTCTCTGCGTCCTTATGTCCTCGCTATTGGGTAGAGCTGTCATCTTTATCTGGCCCTTGCTGCTCTGTTGATTTTTCCGAGTATTTAAAAAGATCAGTACATTTTCTCTCTGTCACAGAATCAGTGATCTTGGCCTCCTGTGCTTCTATAGTTGACCATCCTGTTAGTTACTGCCATTGCTAACAGTGACAAAGTCATTGCCGTGAACTCAACAGCTACTTGCACTCTCAACGACCACATTTTTCATATCTTGTCATAGTAGGGCCCTTTGGTCAGAGCCAAAATGAATTCATTTGTCTCTTTTCTGTCCAGTGACTGACAGCATCAGAGTTTACCAATCCTGGTTTTCATATCCATTGGTGCTGCTTAGAGGATGCTTTCTAATTAGATGAAGTGGTAGAGGCAGTACTGAAAGGGGAGGTAGTGAGTACCTCCCCCTTCCCCATCTTGCTTTACTAAAGGCTAACTGTGCCACTCTAGGACCAGATGGGAAGTAACATGATGGTTGAGCACCTCGTGTTCTTCATTACCCAAGACCTGCTCTGACATCTCTTTCCTCCTACCCATATTTCTTTTTCTGAAGATTCTTAATTGATCCTTACTTGGAACATCACTGCTCCTAACAATGTTTAATTGTATTTTTATATGTAGCAAAGGGCTGCCTCTGGATAGAGGGGAGACAGACATGGCCCATAGGCAAATGGCAGTTTATAAAGGGAAAAAAGGAGACCCCATGTTAGGATGAGGTGTTTAATTTTAATTGGTCATGTTAATTAGGGTAGCCAAAAAGGGGCTTTTGATTGGTAGACTTCAATACTTGATATCTGGACCTTGGTGGTCAGCCTCAGGGGAAGGACAAATAAGAGAGTAGACCTTGGTGATTAGCTTTAGGAATGTAATGTAACAGATTTTAGCAAGGAAGAGGGAATGGAAGGGCAAGGCCCGCCAGAGCCAGGTTTGCCATGCTTGAGCCTGATACAGCCCCTTCACTCTTTGCAGTGTTTGATTTTTTTTTTTAATAACAAAAGAAAAAGAAAAAAAAAGGAAGACTTGGGGTTTTGGAAACTCAAAGTTTATCTTTTTGAGAGCTGAGTTTTACATGCTTCTGACAAAAATTCCAACTATCTAAATTTCCCATTCTAGGACTTCCCTCTTATCTATTTATTTATTTTTCTCTCATAAAATACATTCCAACCACAGCCGCTCCTCCCCCCACCACCTCCCAGTCTCCCCCCACCTCTCCTCTACCCTCCCCCCCATTCACCCCTCTTCTGTTTTGCTTCAGAAAAGAGCAGGTCTCCCAGGGATATGAACAGAACAAGGCATAACAAGTTACAATAAGACTAAGCACAAATCCTCATATCAAGGCTGGACAAGGCAAACAGGTAGGAGGAAAAGGGTCCCAGGAGAAGGTGAAAGAGTCAGAGACACCCCAAGCTAGCAACTATAATATATATGCAGAGGACCTAGTGCAGACCCATGCAGGCTCCGTGTTTGCCACTTCGGTCTCTGTGAGCCCCAATGATTCCTGCCTAGTTGATTCTGTGTGCTGTGTTCTCCTGGTGTCCTCAACTGGCTCTTACAATTCTTCTTCTCCCTCTTCCTGTCTGATGACTATTGGGCTAGGCACTGATCTGTGAATATAGCAGAATATCATTAGAAATCTTTTCATCGACTTTTTTTCAAATCGTGTTTGGTTCTATAGGTTACTGGGCTATCTAGCCTCTGGTTCCTTGTCATCCAGGTAGTGTCAGGCATGGGCTCCCTCTCATGGTGTGGGCCTTAAATTAGACCATTCAGCCGGGCGGTGGTGGCACACGCCTTTAATCCCAGCACTCGGGAGGCAGAGGCAGGCGGATCTTCGTGAGTTCGAGGCCAGCCTGGGCTACCAAGTGAGTTCCAGGAAAGGTGCAAAGCTACACAGAGAAACCTTGTCTCGAAAAACCAAAAAAAAAAAAAAAAAAAAAAAAATTAGACCATTCATTGGCTGTTCCCACCATTTCTGCACCTCCACTGCCCCAGCACTTCTTGTAGGCAAAATATATTTTAGGTCGAAAGTTTTCAGATTTGGTTGGTGCCCTAGTCCCATCCACCACCGGAAGTTGCAGACTTCCCTCTTTTGATTCTCTTTGCTCTAATTATTCTTCCTCCTAGCCATCCACTAGCTAGCTGGCTCTTCATTCCAATCTTTACTCAAATGCTGTTTCCTTTGAAGGCCTTTCATTTGCTTCCTATCATCACATTCTATATTTGTTTGCCTGATCAAAGTACTTACTCCTCTGGTTGAAATAAATGAGACTTTCAATCATATTCTAAATAAGCAAACACTATGACTATTCTCCAGGGACCTATCATCCAGGCTCAGTAACGATTGGCATCCTGTCAACCTCATTTTGTCTCTACCTCTTCCCACATCACTGTTTCCCTGCTTCAGGTATCATTGCTACGTTTCCACAGCCCTTTGGAAGATCTGATTTCTATGCATTGAAAGGCACCAACGTTGGATGCCTTGACTCATGATTGTGCCTCTGCTTGAGAGTTAAATGGTAGTCATCTGAGTGCAATAATAGACTGGGTAGTAGCCATCTAGAAGAGGAAACTGGGCAGTGAGGGGGAATAGTAAGAGCAAATAGGGAAGGATGGAGGCTCTGGTAAGCAAACCACATGTGTTCGGATGTTTTCTATTAAAATTTCGAAAATTTTAGACCTCAGGGCTCTTTTATGCCAACTTCAAGCTACATAGTAAGGATGAAGCTGATTCATATCTGAAGGGTGCTGCATCTTCCTAAGTTAGGTACTCTTTTTTTTTAAAAGTCAGTTGTGGGGTATAATTTAGATAGACCCTCTTGAAGTGAACAGTCCTGTCAGTTCCAGGACCCCAGTCTGGTGCAGACCTGTGTAGACTGTGTGCATGGTGTTGCAGTTTTTCTTAGCAAATACATAGAAACGAACTGTTACAAGGACAAAAGTGAGTTTAACTTTTAAAGATACTTTCAATCAATTATCCAAGTTGACTTGCTTTTTTTATATTCTTTTTGGGAGAGTTTCACCATGTAGCCTGGGTTGGTCTTGAACTCATGACTCCCTAGCCTTAGCCTCTTGAGTTCTGAAGTTGCAGTTGTGTATTATCATTTCCAGAAACCGTTTTCTGCTTTACAACACAGCAACTCTAGCTGATGTGGCCAATCTTACATTTTAGTCCCTTCAGTGTGTGTGTCATGCCATCTACCAGCATTTGACTTTCCCTCCATATAACCAATCAGAACAAACATTTATTTATTTATTTATTTATTTATTTATTTATTTATTTATTTATT